>NWSH02000008.1:13252102-13279221 GCA_002382865.2 Heliothis virescens | reverse complement strand
TTCATTTCCCGCGTTTATTGCACTTGACAGTCAGTCTTAGGCGATGCCTAGACGAACAATATAATTGCACAATATTTTTTTTATCGTAATATTACGCAATTACATTGTCCGTCTAGGCACCGCCTAATATATAATAAAATAGTAAAATCAAATAGAAATTCCTATTTAATTTTCAATTAAGAATGCTTTATCTTACTAATATTATAAATCGGAAAGTGAGTTTTGTTTGTTGTTCCGCTTTCACGCCGTAACTACTGAACGGCCATTCTCCGTTGCAAGTTTTTATTTGTCCGGGCTTACTGCATCCGTCATATTATAAATTCATCATAGTTTTTTTATATGTTAGTTTACCACTATCTAGCTGTAACAAAATATTGGGTTTTGTTTTTAATTAGTTTAAGTGTAAATTAATTAAACATCTGTTCAAAAACCTCTATTCTCTAACTACCGTAGCCTGTCCGCACACCAACTTGATGTCAAAATTGACATGTAATTTCTAAAACTACAAATTACTTTGATCCATTCACGTTTTAAAAGCTATATAGCAACGTGTATCGCATGACAAAATTCGACTCGGTAGAAGCAGTCTGTAAATAAATATAATTAATAACTGCATGTCCGATCCAAATTATAATTGCCGTGACATTTTCTGTTGTCGGGTGCACATGTCTAAATATCGGTATTTGGTACATCAGTACCGCACGCGACGGATCTCCTGAGTGCGTACTGCAGCCCATCAGCAGTTGTAGGTCTCAAACGCTGCTGTACCGCCAACAAAGCACCTGAGTATTAATTACCGTAGCCTTGGTTAAGAACTTTTCTAATTGCCGTTTTACTATTTAATACTTGATTTTTTGAGATAGACCCTAGTTAATTATGTAAATGGTGCAGTACTTTGGCCTCCGTACATTGTGATAAGCCTATATTTGCAAACTGTGTTGGTTTCGAAATTTTGAAGAAAGTCTATCATTTTCTAATAACCGTATACTAATTACCATGTGTTAATAATTAACCGTTGTATGAAAAATTTATACTTCTTTACTAACTGTAGCCGCGATGTCGTCGCGTCGTATTAAACGAGAGTTCCTGTAGTAATTATTATAATTTTCCGTAATTACGTTTATATAAATACTATATGCTGACCTTATAATTATATTTTTGGGATAGGAAAACCCAAAAAGACCAAAGAGGGAAGTTAAAGAGAGAGAAAGCTAGTCACGCGGCAATGTCTAGAATGTGTAATCAACCTTTTGATTGTATACATTTAAACAACAAAAGAGAAAGAAAGGTATCATAAAGAAAAAAAGATAAGAAAATACCTTTCTATGTAAGAAATGTCACCAAAAACCCTGAAGAGAACTCAAAAACGATAGGGAAAATTTCAAAGCAGAAGAGCCTGAATTTACCCCGCTTACCAGATTCATTATGTTGCACCTTCCAAAAACAAATATATTTAGTTGCTATGCATCCGGTCGGTTGGTGCTAAGAAATGTTCAGACAAACCTCAATTTTATCAAATCTACACGTGTGGGTGTGTAGTGCCCGGGCACTGCCCCGGCTTAGCCCTTCGTAGCTACGCCACTGTCGCGAGGGAAACACACGTATCTCGCATTAGTACTGACGAGCATTGCCTTCAACTTTCAGTAGAATACCTGAATTAGGCCACTGTTATAGTGCAAGCTGTTGATCGCGTAGCTAGTAAGATTTGGATTGATATGAAGTGTAGCACTCGGGTGCGGCGCCGTATAAGTAACCGGTAAGATTGTAATTGTCCCCCTACCTGTAATTTTAAACTACAAAGTAAAACTAAAAGAAATGTATGTTATAGATCTCAATAAAACTACCAACCAACGTTTTTTAAATGAAATACAGTCAACAGTTTTTGGGATATAGTACTTTTTCAGAAACCGCTTATTATAACTTTGTTATTCATACATTTGTATGAAAAAACGTAGTTATTTTTTTGGCGTAAAATATTTTTTGTTTTGGCCAATTGTAGGTAATAGGTACGTTTATTTTTCATAGATAAGGATACGGAACCCTTTGTCTGCGAATTTAACTTGCACTCGCCGGTTTTTAATATTTTACATGGACTTGATGATATTTTCTAATTACCGTTGCATCAAATATTCAACTATCTAATTACCGTACACATTTTTTTTTTAAATCTCATTATCTAGAAAACTACCAATAATAGTTAAATGCCAAATACATTATTCGATTCGTACCTTTGATGTGTTTCATATTCTAATGTTTTAATGTCAAATCAGGGAAAAATAAAAAGGGTACGGTAATTAGGCGAAGAACGCTTTTTGGAGAATGGCCGACTGAACCGATTGCTTTGAAATTTTGCAGACGTAAAGTTAGAAGTCCGGATTAAATAATAGGGTACTTTTTATCCCGAAAAAAATAGATATTCCCGAGGGAAAACAAAAATATTGTTTCCTTGATGGATGGATTGTAGATGGCGCTGTGTGTCGTTTAACGAATTCCACGCGGGCGAAGCCGCGGGCGGAAAGCTAGTAAATTAATATTGGCGAATATTTGCCATAAAATGCAATTTTAATTAAAATATCAATATTCGTATTCATACAATTTTAATGCGTGGATGTATAATCAAGGGTACACTTTGCCTGAATTAAAAAAAAGGCTATGAACTTTATGGAAAACTAGAACTTGATGACATTTTTATGGACGATGTTTTGACTACTATCAGCATCAAGCCCAATAATATTTTCTGTTACTATCCGGATGATTTATAACTTTTTATTAGCATTCCTGGTTTCCAAAAATAAAGATAATAATTTACTGCTGGTGGTAACTTGATGCTGTATGTACCTACATTAGTCACAAAAACAAGTATACTTTAAAGAAATCACATGAAGAACTCCAGTACACGTTTGAAATAGTAATGTATGCATTACGATTTATACCATTATTATAAAGCATAGCGATTCTATGCAAAAACTATTCGAAAGAAGTTGCCATACATTGCTTCAAAAGTTTTTACATTTGTTTCATGAATAGTTCTATTCACGCAATGTATGTGCAAAAAATTTACTGGTTGACTGTCCATTCGTGTCTGCTAATTAAAGAAAATGAAAATCATTGACTAATTGAGCAGTGCAGACACTGATAGTCATGATAATTACATGACTGCCAGAGACAGTGAATGAATACGAAAAAGCAGAAGAATATACTTCGTTAATTAGTAACTGTTTAGTGATACTGATGAGGATCATGATGGCTCCCACGCAGAAGGTCGGAACATAGTTAAGTTACAACAATTTTGAATATTCAATAGACTACTATTCAAAAATTGTTGTCAAAATGTCAAAAATTGTAGTAATGGCACAAAAAACCGATTTTCGTTAAAAACTATGTTCCGACCTTCTGCGTGGGAGCCATCATTACGACATCATAGAAGCTTAGTTGAGGAAGAATGTCCATTTAGTGGAGAAACTAATGGCCTACAGTAAATATAGATAATTGTTTTGTTTTGTTGATAAGACTGAAAAGATTATATTTATGAGATGATGCCTGACAAATCAGTAGGTATGGAAGAAAACGACACGCATTGAATTACAAATTAAGTGCTGCTAAGTTTCATTAAAATCTAAGTATACAGTTTTTGTTCTAATAGGTTGCAGAGATCCACACAACTATACGTCCATGCAAATTTTCTTTACGTTTTTAATAAGTATAAGTAATCTATTACCTAAGTTTATTTTGGTATAAATAAGATTTGTGGTATAGTGGTTTAAAATTATTATTTCTTGTTTTAAAGGCAGGAAAATCAGCAAACTTTACTATAAAGTAACTACGCATAGGAACATTGACATACATGAGCCGCTAAATTATTGTTTATCTTGCACTCAGATGGGGTGCAGTGTGTATGAAGCCTTAGGGCTAGTTTGGGGGTGAGAAGATGTCTATACCCGCTACATTGCAGTAAGCAGAACTGCTGTTGCCGATAGATATGGATGGAAAAATAAATGAATAAAGAGAATACTAACGTACAAGAACTGTACAGTAACCTACAGGGCTGCTAGCCCCTGCATAAATTGTCTTGTAGGTATTTAAGTTTTCAGTGTAAAACAGTGTAACAAAAGGGCTAATCAAACTGAAGAATCTTTTTTTCTCTTTCATTTCACCCAAACTCACTCTAAAGTTCGCTCAGGATTTTTTCACTAATATAACTACTTTTCCTGTTTATAATATCTCTTCTTTATAACTTCGCTAAATTATTTTCTATTGGCGAAAGTCAATAAAATAAGAGAGAGCGCTAATATTGTTTATATTGCACTCGGCTAGGGGTGAACCTGCACATGAGACATGGGGGAGACTGATGGGGTCTCAGTCACCCGCCAAATTATTGCCGAAACAGCTGACCTTGCCTATTTATTATTCCTATCCGCTGGTATTGAAATTTTACATTATTAATCATTAAGAGTTACTACAAAAAAGTTAAACAGGCGATCGTCATGTGTTTAAGAAAATTTTGTATTGAGAATCGCGTGTTTAACTTTTTTGTAGTAAGACCGTAGGTGTCTATACTATATGACCATAAGCTAAGTTCTATTCGTCTAAATCTTAGGTTCCATTCATTGAGATGAATAGTTCCATACCTTGCTATGATGTAATAAAAGTAATTCTTTTTTTTGTTTATAATTTCTTACAGGTCTTGAAAAACTAAATTACGAAAAATATGCTACGGAACTGAAATCTATCTTAAAGGTATACCTTATATCAATAAGGACAAACTTGATGACTTCTAATAGGCAGGTAAACAATGATCTACCCAAAAAAAATGTACTTTTTTTATTTACTAAACTAATCAGAAAATAGTTCCAAACACTTACTAATAAAACCGCGAAAGATTATTTTTATAACTAAATTGACATAATTTGCATCATAAATTGCGTTCAAGAATCGACAGCGTACAAGATTTTAATCTATGCTAATGAAAGCGCTTCGCAAAATTCATTAACTTTTTACCTTCAGACATAATTAAATAATGAAAGGACTTCCAGCTTATTGCCGTAAATAATATTACTTTTCATAATAAAGATGGTTTTAAGGCTTCATTTTGTAATATTTTTTATTTGTTTGGGATTCATTCTTTTTGTCGTATGGTATACTGACGGCATTTTATCTTCAACATTGTTGCATTTTTAAATTAAGTCATCATTATCAAAGTATCTCTGTATTCTATAGACTGTCTTTTGTTTGTTATAATAAAGTTTACATTGTTTCAGGTTCTTCTCAAGGTTAGAAAACTATCAGACTGATTGTATTGGAATTCTCAGTGATAAGGATGACGTTATGGTCGGTATTTCATGCCCACGTCATTATCTGTAGGAATGAGAGCTTTTGAAAGCTCAATGAAAGCTCTTGAATGCCATTAGGTAATTTAAAAGTTAGTAGTTCTTTTTTTAAACTTACCTAAATCTTTACGTCCAACAAATAAAAAAGAACACAAAACATCACAAACACCAACGAAACAAAATTGAAATAAACTATTCTAATCGAACGATTCAAAATTCGAACCTCGGTGTAAGTTTTACGCGCCAATCGATCACGCGGCAAGGGGACGCGCGCGCTCCCGTCGGACACCGCACGAACTCTGGCGGGATAACAGACAGGAACGGTTGGGGAAAGCGGGAAAAAAGTATAGGCACAGGCATTATGCCTTTGACCTTTTTTCTTTCTTTTTTTAATTCCGATAGCGATGCCATTTTATGCAGATTAAAAAGTTGTGTTGTCACTGGACGTTGTCGGTGTATGAATGGTATGAATAATAATAACGTTCTTTTTTTAAACGTTGTTTATGTTTGCGATTGAAGGTAAAGTGAAAATAATTCTTGTACATTATAGTATAAATTGCATTTTTTTACATGTGGACGTTTTTATTGGATTATTATGCGGTAGGTAATTGTAAGGAATTACTGCTGTAATATAATTTATTTAATAAGATTTTATGGTCACTGCTATAACTAGTTCTAAGATAGGTATCAAGCAAAGGAAAAACTATTCTAATGAACTTTTTTATTTGAAACGCTGAAAAAGTTCCATCCTTATATACTTAATGAGTAGAGATACCTAACTATGTAATTTATTTAAGATCGCAAAAGAAATTGCATACACTAAGTACACTGCCCGTTTTTGACGGCAGAAATTAAAACTCGGAAATAGGCATGACGACTAAAAAAAATTAAAATTAATTAGTCCGTGTTTTAGATTTAAAAAAAATATTGCATACGTATTTTTTCGTTTTTCATCTTAACAAATAATTACAAAGCTATAGACCGTGGAAATTGCGCGTGACGTCACGCCTACGTACGATTTTGACATAGGCGTGACGTCAGGACCCCCCACTCCCGAATTTTAATACTCATTATCTTTGTTATTAGGATTGATAGATTTTTAAAAAACAAAAAATACGTGTCCAATATTTTGCGATAATATAAATTACGGACTAAATGGATTTGCTTATTTTTTACCCTGTCGTCATGCCTATTGTAATAACCTGGAAAAGGATATTAAAAACTTTTTTCCGAGTGCAGGAAATAGGCTTGTTGCCTAAATTTCAATAGTGAGTTACTAATAAACCTTGATGCCTATTTTATACAAAGAAACGATTATTTTTGAAAAATAATGCTCATTTACATGAATTATTTTGAATTTTAATAAATGTTTGACATTAACCTTCAAAAACGCTCATGACTGTCATGGCGTCTTGCGTGACGTCACGCCGTGCAAAACACAGCTGTTTTAGTATGCAAATTGTGGAGTTATTTTAATTAAAGATGGATCTATCGTATTACAAGTACTGTATAGTGCCCCAATGTACAAGTACAATTATAAAAACGCCAGAAAAAATATTTATTTAAGTGCCAAACAATCAGCAGATACGAAAATGTGGCTGACACTCGCGAGAAGAAATGATACCCATTGTTTATCATAGCCAGTTTGCCAGTTTGCGAATTCACATTGAAAGGATAATTCGGCGTACCTATACGTGAATTTTATATGCTTAAACCACATGCATGTGTAAATCTAAAGTTCGTAAAAATACTCGACGATTTTATAACTATAGCATGTGCTTTAATTAATCTTCAAGATTCTTTAGTGAAATAAAACAAATATAAATTTTAAAATGTTTTTTTTTTATTTAAAATCCATCTTCACATTTAAATGATTTGATGACTTCATCTTTTTCATTAAGAATCACTGTGCATCTATATAATTTTGCATGAACTTTATGTTCTGGACATATTTTGCACTTTACAGTACAAAATTTACCGTCACGCTTAACTTGAACATAGCTTATAGCATCTTCTCCATCTCTTGAGGACCTGAAATTAAATATTATAATTGATTTTGATATTTTGATTTTGTTGTTTTACCCATCTTAAGAAACGACATGTGCAGGTTGAATTTATCTGCCCACAGATTTCTATTTTATTTATATTGGGAGTAGGTAACCTCAAAATAAGTTAAAACAGCAGGTTGATCAGGTTTTTTACAAACAAAACTTAAAACAGTATTGTGCAGTGAAGTTTACTTACAAGCTGGTTTTCACATTGCGGAATTCCGATTAACAAAAATCACTGTTTGATGCAAAAAACACGCCAAGCGTAACTGCGTCAATTCTGGGCAAATTATTGCTGTTTGCTTTGACATATCCAGGTTCCATGGTTGCTCAGATGGTTCTTAATAATTTTCCTATATAAAAAAATACTGGCTGGGAAATACTGGGAATGTTGAGAATACCTCGGTACTAAATTTACGCACAAACAAAGATTATAATAAAGAGAAACTAACCTCTTCGCACTACGTTGCAAATGACATTTTGAGTTTGACGTTTTGCACGGCGTGACGTAATACTTTATGATTGGTGTTTGCTATCACGTGACTTATGGCCCATTTTGTGCAAGTTTATTTTATAAAAATATAAATAATCCTGTATTATTAATAAATAAATCTTTGTTTTTTCATAATCAAATGAACATCTTAATAGTTATACAACATAATGGATCAGATTTGTTTACCGTGGATACAAGCCTATTGTTTTTACCGGATGCATATAAAACTTCAGGGAATCACTGGTATATAAATTAATAACAAGTAGATAAGTTTATAGCTAAGGAGTATAAAGGTACAGACGACAGCAGGTCAACGTATACGAATCTGTCAAATTTTACCAATCGAATATTAACCTACCACTATTGTGATAAGGTTGAAAATCTATTGCAGTCTGTACTTACTTAGATGTTGGTATGTTACACATAACATTTTAATATGGAAATTCATATCGAGTTTTAATAAAAAAAATAAGTAATGAAAAAGCTCAACCTTCAAAACTTACAACAGTGACATCTCTCAATCTTGAGCGGAACTTTTACGAGGTTGTAGTAAAATCTTAGCGCTACGCTTGGTGCTTGGATTGTTTACCGTATACCGTATAGATGGCGCTGTTACAAAATGTCAGAAATTTTACAGCATGAATTTTATCCATATCATCATAACCATCCATTTTTTTAATTTTCATGATTGTTTCAATCGTATTTGGTTTTCAAGTGGTAGACTGGACTAATTTTCTCATTTTAGTACAATTATTCTGATCGATCATACCTACTAATCTGAAAACTTGTTTCTGATAGCTAAATAGCTATCAACGGGCATATCTAAATAGATATCCATAACCAGCATTCACTATAGTTATTTTGATATGAAAAAATATAGATATAAAATTAACTACAGTCTTTGAAACCTATACTTTGTAATGGCAATTTTATTTTTTTCATTTTATGCGATGTTTATGTTATCTAAAAGCTGTGCTAAAAGCTACATATCAATTAAGCACACTTGGTTACTATTCGATATGTAGATATCAATTAATCTCTACAAATTTTCTAATTGAAAGTTTTGAGTGTTAATTAATCTCTTCATCTAATTGAAAGTTTTGAAAGATAACACTGGCTGACTAGACAAGTGGTATTGTTATACAACCTATTTGCAATTTAAATCAAAGATGCAATACGTAGACTACTCACGGCCCGTTTCACCGGTTCGAGATAAAGTTCTAAATAGTTAACTGACACATAGTGCCATAAAAATACTGTTTTAATTTTGATTAGAATAGAATATATTTATTTGTAAAACATAGGTATGGACAAAATAAAGATCTTAGGTATATAGGTATAATTAGAACGCTATGTTTTGTCATTAAGACGTACAAATGTAGTAAAGAAAATAAAATAAAATCTAACATTACAATAATTGACACGAAAAACAATTAAACCATTAGAAAAACAACAATAAGTATTCACAGAGACATAGATATCATTCAAATATTCATCCAAAGAGTAGTAACATTTTTCGGTTAATACTGCCTGAAGAGCCTTTTTGAATTTATTAAGAGGTAGGTCTTTGAGTAAGGTGGGAATTTTGTTGTAAATTCTGGGAGCCAAACCAAAAAAGCTATTTTTCAGTAAAGCGGTCTTACAATTTAGATTATTAGAAAAGTAATAATATAATAAGTATATGATGCCGTAAAATGTTTTTGACTACTTTTCTATAGCATGATCTGATCAAATCTAGAACTCTATGTAGAAGCTGTGAAACTGGCCGTCAGTCTTGTATTTTGTTTCCTTTCTGGGCCTTGTATCATTCCGATTAATTTTCTTTGCATTAATCATCGCAACTTCTACCTAACATAACCAATCTACTATTAATTACATTATCACACCCATTATCTACAATACCTTTCCTTACATCTGTTTCCTTTCCCATATCCATTAACCTTCCATCTTCGAACCAATCAGAGCTGAATATCCGGCTGCCGTCATATTCTATGACGTCACACGTCACTGTCAGGCTACAATAAATATTAATATGTCAGTTTGATAGCGGGTCACCCACGCTTCGAGCCGTTGTTTGGAGGGCATGGCCCTATGGCCCTCTTATGCTCTTGTGTAAGAACTATTGGCCTCTCGAGTAATGAGTTCGGTATTTAAAGCTGATATGCTAATTGAGAGGAAATGTTTGGCTGTTGGTGGTATTTGAATAAGTTTTGTTATAGTTGTCATGTTTTTAACTGCTGCAACTGTTATAGGTACTTACTTAACAATAGCAGTAGCAATAGTAGTTGTAATATAGGTAAGTAGGTTATAATTTTGGAAATCCATGTTCATTCAAAACTATAGGTACTATCATCAGCTGATGGCCAAAATGTTTTATGTAATATGAAATTAACTTTAAGCTTTGCATAAGTATAAAGGTAGGTGAGTATTTAAAGAAGTTTCTGCTGTATAAGTAGAATGTATCTAGTGATTGTCAATGTCGGCCTTGAAGGCTTGGTATAAATAGACACCAAGAATAATTTCAATAAAAGGGAATGCTCCATTAAGTATTTATCTTTAATCGACATATTTAAAGCAGGATTGGTGATAAAACGTGGCCATATAACCTGTACACTACAGTGCATTACTACACTACATTAAATACCTTCCTTATCATTTGATAAGTGAATATAAAGAAGTCGAGAAATTATTGCACTCAGATTACTGGCAAAATGAACAGGCAGTAAAGTTACGACATCAACATAAACAGTGCGATTACAAATAATTTTACTTTCTGCAGATAAAAGTGGACGTTTGCCAAAAGTTTTCACCTCGCAAAATCGCGGATAGAATGAAAATCTGCCAACTCTCTTTTTAAAGCAATAAAAATAAATTTCTTTGAGTCAGGAGTTAATAAAGTCTGTAAACAAAACGGTATAGTTTCAATAAGTGTATTTACTTCATGGACGGCTTTCGAGGTAAACTACTATCAAATAAAATGCCTTTCCCATAGTTAAACTTCGCTGAAAATGTAGGAACTCACAGCGAACAGTTAAACTTACATCGTAGAATTTTATTGAACTAAACTTTATGAAAAGTATCCGTACAAGAAAATGTAAAAGAAGGTTTTATGATGATACAAAATTTTCTACTGAACCTATTCAAAACGATGAACATCGTAGTTGAAGAATGAAGTGGGCAAAACTTTGGAATTTGCCCCAAAAAGTTGGTCTCAAAAAAGTTTTGCATGTCTGGTAAACTAATCCTTGGATCATACTTTCATTATAAGAGCGATTGCACGCACGTGAACCGGTTCCCGATGAACCNTGAGTAAGGTGGGAATTTTGTTGTAAATTCTGGGAGCCAAACCAAAAAAGCTATTTTTCAGTAAAGCGGTCTTACAATTTAGATTATTAGAAAAGTAATAATATAATAAGTATATGATGCCGTAAAATGTTTTTGACTACTTTTCTATAGCATGATCTGATCAAATCTAGAACTCTATGTAGAAGCTGTGAAACTGGCCGTCAGTCTTGTATTTTGTTTCCTTTCTGGGCCTTGTATCATTCCGATTAATTTTCTTTGCATTAATCATCGCAACTTCTACCTAACATAACCAATCTACTATTAATTACATTATCACACCCATTATCTACAATACCTTTCCTTACATCTGTTTCCTTTCCCATATCCATTAACCTTCCATCTTCGAACCAATCAGAGCTGAATATCCGGCTGCCGTCATATTCTATGACGTCACACGTCACTGTCAGGCTACAATAAATATTAATATGTCAGTTTGATAGCGGGTCACCCACGCTTCGAGCCGTTGTTTGGAGGGCATGGCCCTATGGCCCTCTTATGCTCTTGTGTAAGAACTATTGGCCTCTCGAGTAATGAGTTCGGTATTTAAAGCTGATATGCTAATTGAGAGGAAATGTTTGGCTGTTGGTGGTATTTGAATAAGTTTTGTTATAGTTGTCATGTTTTTAACTGCTGCAACTGTTATAGGTACTTACTTAACAATAGCAGTAGCAATAGTAGTTGTAATATAGGTAAGTAGGTTATAATTTTGGAAATCCATGTTCATTCAAAACTATAGGTACTATCATCAGCTGATGGCCAAAATGTTTTATGTAATATGAAATTAACTTTAAGCTTTGCATAAGTATAAAGGTAGGTGAGTATTTAAAGAAGTTTCTGCTGTATAAGTAGAATGTATCTAGTGATTGTCAATGTCGGCCTTGAAGGCTTGGTATAAATAGACACCAAGAATAATTTCAATAAAAGGGAATGCTCCATTAAGTATTTATCTTTAATCGACATATTTAAAGCAGGATTGGTGATAAAACGTGGCCATATAACCTGTACACTACAGTGCATTACTACACTACATTAAATACCTTCCTTATCATTTGATAAGTGAATATAAAGAAGTCGAGAAATTATTGCACTCAGATTACTGGCAAAATGAACAGGCAGTAAAGTTACGACATCAACATAAACAGTGCGATTACAAATAATTTTACTTTCTGCAGATAAAAGTGGACGTTTGCCAAAAGTTTTCACCTCGCAAAATCGCGGATAGAATGAAAATCTGCCAACTCTCTTTTTAAAGCAATAAAAATAAATTTCTTTGAGTCAGGAGTTAATAAAGTCTGTAAACAAAACGGTATAGTTTCAATAAGTGTATTTACTTCATGGACGGCTTTCGAGGTAAACTACTATCAAATAAAATGCCTTTCCCATAGTTAAACTTCGCTGAAAATGTAGGAACTCACAGCGAACAGTTAAACTTACATCGTAGAATTTTATTGAACTAAACTTTATGAAAAGTATCCGTACAAGAAAATGTAAAAGAAGGTTTTATGATGATACAAAATTTTCTACTGAACCTATTCAAAACGATGAACATCGTAGTTGAAGAATGAAGTGGGCAAAACTTTGGAATTTGCCCCAAAAAGTTGGTCTCAAAAAAGTTTTGCATGTCTGGTAAACTAATCCTTGGATCATACTTTCATTATAAGAGCGATTGCACGCACGTGAACCGGTTCCCGATGAACCGAGCCTAGCGTGTTGCCAGGCAGTTACTCCTTGCGTCTAGACACTGACCAAGGAGAACAATGCAGTGAGAGGGCCACCGTACGCGCTGCACAGTACGTCGTAGCAGGCCGAACTGTGCAAGTTCTATTTTCGTACGGTGTCGAGGACCGATACGCGCATGACCGGCAGCTATCTGTATTATTCTGTGAACTGGGTTCAGTCCGCACGCCGCACCACCAAGCGCGGCCGCGCGCGCCGCGTACCGACAACAAAATAATAACAAACGCGACGCATCAAACGAACGTGACGAAAAATTCTAGTGTGATCAACCAGTGATACGTTCTTATTTTGAATTGTTTTTAAAAAATACAGCATGCGGCGTAACGTCAAAATCCTGTTCCTAATAGGAGCTGTGTGGATGTTTTTCCTATTTTACTACATGCAGCCTGATTCAACGCAGTCTAAGGTACGTTTGTGTGTTGTCATTTCTTTTGTCTAGTTTTGGAATTTGGCCAAATTGTTGGTAGCGTTGTTTATCAATGATCAGCTGTTAGTTAGGTTAAGGATCGCTGTAACCTCCGGCGGGGTTGCACTGCGCATGACTGTACCGCCTACGCGGCGTGATAACTGCAGTTAACAGGACTCGAACACTATCAACATTTGACAATTTACTATGACAGTTTACATTAAATACAAACACAAACAAATAATAAAGTATGGAATAAAAATAGTACGAAAATTGTGAGAGTCAGTCAAAAAAAATAATACAAGGTTAATTTATAAGTATCTAGTTCAAAATTGCACGTACAGGAAAATAATCTACATCAATAACAGATAATTAGACGACTTCTACTAGACAACGCTACTGACAATTTTCTAGATGCAAGTCATAAACTCTTAGATAACTAGTGCTTAGCAGCTAAGATAAATTACTATGTAGATCCTAATTAACTGATACAAGTGGCTGCCATCAATTACTTAGTTCTAGTTAAAGCTAATCTTAGGTTTGAACGGAAACACGATCAATCAAATGCAACTGAAGCTATAAAAATTACCCAATAAGAAAACCTCTCGCGTTTTGCTCATTTCCGCACGTTTCTATAAAAGAGTACGGCATTGTTGTTTGGTGTTAGTCGTGTGTGATAAATGTGTTTTGTAATTGCTTGATTATGACAAGAATATTACTCGCCTATTATTTTGGTTTTATTTATTATAGGACTGTCATTTTTCCGGCCAGTTTTAGTTTGTGTTGCATTCGATGTTTGATTGTCTTGCTTGCTTTTTTTATAGATATCGACATTTAAAACGACTTCGGGATATTCTTTTGTTATTCACCAAGGCGTCTTTTGAATTGGTACAAATAATGTCGTTAAATAAATTCATACTTTTTTATAGTGTTAAATATTTTGGGTCTTTTATAACTATGAATAATGCAACAAAAATAGAGCGCACATAATTATATACTTACCAACATGCAAATTAGCGTCTTTATTAGACTGTGTAGGACTCATTTCAAAACTATTTTCACTTTTCCATAGTGATACAATATCAGAAGCGACTTGTCTATTAATATCTCGGACTAGTTGACCTTCGGAAGATATCCATGTATTATTATTAATTCAACTTGATATTAAGAGTTCTGCTAACATGTTTTTTTATGTCATAAATGAGGATAATCAAATGCTGTCATAGAATACCGATGATTTTCCCGTGCCACTTAAGTCATGCAGAATCTCAATAGAACAGATATCTTAATATTTAGATCAACATTTTTGATTCTTACTTCTTCACATTTATTATAATCATCATCATTCTTCAACTTCTAAGCTTTATTATTTAACCATTCCAGTTCATTTAAAACTGGTTTGAATTTCAAATCCTTATTACTTGCATCCTGTAATATTATAACACCTTTCTCCTTCTTCCTTCTCATTCTACCTAGTCATATCCAGGAACTAATTAAAAGATTTATCTTCCTACAAATTCACTTATAATAAACAGCGTCCGTCACTGCCAATGAATAGATTATCTACGAAGTAACTTTAGTAATTGCAGCAGTCGGAAACCATGGGATGTGAGATTTCAAATTGATAAGTGTATCTTTGATAATGTCAAGATATTTGCCAAGATTTATTGGATTAACAATACATATAACGTCAATTAAGTTATTTTAATTATATTTGACGAAGAAGAAGTCACACATAAGGAACACGATGTAACCAAAGTTGATGCTAAAAGTGATCTTGGAAGCAAAAAATCTTTTGATACAAAATCAACTGAGGCCTTTGGTGACATTTAGCGTTTCGATTTAAATATGCTTGAAGGCTAACCAGATCATCACACGATTCATAAACTGGATTTGACTTTGTCTAAAGGATAGGCTATTTCCTGAGCAATTATATCGGACGATATCATTCTAGAATATTTCTGATTCTTCTTTTGACACTGGTTCTCAGCTGCATTTGGCTAGACGGGAAGGCAACCGAAAACGCGAGGCAGGTGATACAATTTAGCATTTTATTTTCTTCTTCAGGTGCCTCTTTATCTAGTGAAAGTTGTTTACTGCCTTCGTTGTTATCAATGCAAGATAGTTTTCTAATTAGGTTATCAATACTTGTTTAACTACAGTCTACACCATGTGAATAACACTTATTTATAACAGTCAGCTAACTATACACACTATTCATATAACCAAAAAGTTGTAACACCGGATCAAAGTCTAGATTTGGCTAGCAATTTTTATTGGAATTTGCATTATTGCACAACTTTCATAAATTCCTTATTCTATCGTGGCCAACAATAGCCATGGAGTTGTTTCCTGTTCCGACCCCACTGACATAATCTAATGATACGGTGTAAAGGTGAAAATATCTATGGCTTACGCTGTGAAGTCTACCCGCTGGCCAGTCTCAAATTATGGGTTGTTATCATTTGATACTACAACTTTTACATACATCATGTTGGTACTCTTCTTATGTCTAAAACCTGTTTATACTTCCCGAGTGTAGGAAGGTGCATGTTATTCTGTATTATGTTGTTCTATACACAGATATTTAACACTTATTTGATTATTATCATCTACTCTTGAGTATTTAGTTTTGTTAAAAACAAATACTGTGACGTGGGATAAAACAATTAGAATGTCGATGTATAAAATGTCTGGTCTACTAATATTTGTCAGTAACTCGTTAGCATGTTATATCATAGAATGTGTGACGTAATCTAGTTATGTTAAGTCTTTAATCCAATTAAGCTAATGGATTAAGTATGACTGCTGGGTGAGAGATTATTTCTTCGATAGTAAAGCGTTTGACAAATGCCATCACCTGAAAAGATATTTCTTTGACCATGACATAGTAAGTCCAAAAAGCAATAGGTAAAATTATTTGGATTTTATCATCATCTTCCTCGCTTTTTCCCACTCTTTTACATTCCGCCTTTAGTGTTTTTATTAAGTTTTCATGGAAGATGAGCCTATTCAAATAGATTGTAAAGAAGTAGAGACTAGTCTCTTTAGACCAGTTACCGGGTAACTCAAAACTCCTATTATTATACAAACTGCCTCTAACGCTTGTCAAAGATATACAAATGTTAGTTAATAACAAAGGCTTAACCATGCCTTCATATTTGAATATATGGTTATAAATTATTACACTTTCATTAGTTATCATGCCCTAGATCATTGTGAACACAATACAGACTAATAAAACTCGTATAAATCAAAGAGCGGTTATCTCGCAAGGTAACTAATGTTTACTTTTATTTTCACAATGATTTATATCTGTGTAATGAAAGTTACGTTTCAGTGACCTCGATGTTGTAAGTTACGTTCGTTTATATAAATAACTATTTAATAGAAGATGTAGGTAACCGGTGCTCGCTATTTGTGTTTTTATTTTTATTTTCCCGTATATGGCCAAACTTGATTTTTATGTTACATCATTTTGTATGAGCTTTTTATTTGTATCTATGTTTGTTAAGTTTTGTTTTCTTATCTTTCAACAGCTTATAATATTGGATGACTTTAATCTATCTGTTTAAGTTTACCATCTTCTTCAATACTATACTGGACCTCCTTTGCTTCATTTGCTTCTATTTAATATCATCGAACTGTGACTCTATAAAAAGGATCAGTGAAAAGATCATTGGGAATTGATACATGAGGTCCAATCACTACATTCGATATTAAAATTCCATCACGCGTGAAGCAATCATTTCACCAAACCATCATACAAATTGAAAACGCTCCACTTATTTCTACCTTTAAGTGAACTAGAAGCAAGCTTGTTAACCAATCATATACAAGCCTCTTATGATCACCCGGAAGCTGAGAATACTCGAACGTAATCGTATATAGATGTTGGTACAGTCAACAGCAAGTCAGTGTACCCAAATCAAATAAAAATTTTACAGATACACTGACTTGCTGTCGACTGTACATATAGGTTTTACTTCCTAAACATATTTTTTTTCTGATTCCTATCGAATCACGTGACGTTCAACTTGTAGTACTATAGATACCTAGATAGACTATATTTTTCTGGAACTATTTGATTTGCATAGTTTAAGATTAAGCGTTCTCGCACACTGCAGACTAATAGTCCGCCGACAATCGGTCCGACGACAGGCTACATTTTTTAAAAGAAAATCGTGAATACAATAAATTTTAATCGGTTGCATAAGCAAAGCACGTTAATGTCGGTTCTGCGCTTGATCTCTCTCCGGTCGTGTCGGATAGCCGTCCCATCGGGTTATGAGAGTGAGAGAATAGGGAGTGCACCTGTGTCTGCGCAAATGCTTGTGCACTATCTATAATATGTCCTGCGCAGCTGGCTGATCTCCTTATATGAGAACAGCCGCCGTGGCTGGCAATCGGCTAGGACGCGATCATACCGGCAAAATATCTCATTAGTTATTTGGAGATTAATATCTTCAAAGTAGTTGTATCAGAAATAAATTAAAACACAATTACGATCTTAACTTGACCTCGTTCTAAAAGTACCATTCGCATAATATTAACATGAGTTATTACTATAACACATGCAATGATCAAGCGCACATAACATTTTAGACGTTCCATTACAAAGTAAAATTGTAAAGTTAGGTGACTCACTAATATGTACTTGAACTAAGACGAATGGAGTGCCTCTGGGATTTGTCCTTGGCACAGTGTAAAAAATATACATACTCATTTGGTGAGTCGGAAAATAAGTGCATCAAATTATTTTTGATGTTTGACTCAAACATAAAGATAGTCTCCATCCTCTTATGTTTATCTATATCTATAATATTATGACTAGCAGTGAAAAACAGATTCGTAAAATCCTTTAACTAGTAGGCTATATTACTACGTTCTAGGCTGAAATTCATGGGCATATTTTTGGAAGTGTATTCTAGTTAGAATAAGGATGTCTAAACTGTATCTAACTGATATAAGAAGCCACTGTTATTGCCAAAAAGAAAACATATTTGATTGTTTCAATACTATTGAATTGTTGATACATCAAATTGATATCATCGGCCTAATCTCGATGTGGTCACGCGTCTATATTGGTTTCAAAGCAATAATAGAGCTCTACTGTAAATATTTACTGTTGTCAACGTTTTTTACTTCATGACCAAGCGTCCATTTGTGATAACCTACGTTAATACGATTAAAGTTGATTTAGGCTTAGACAAAGAAGAAGCAAGTATTAGAAGTTCTACTTCTCTGATTCAAAGATATTGCTTTTCTTAAGTTGATGATGATAATGATTCTCTTGTTTTTCTAGGAGAGTTTAATCCTGCAGCTCATGCGATTAACAGATTATTGGTTTATGATGCAATAGATGTTTTAAAATTATTAAGGTCATTCTAACAATATTATAAATGCCAAAGTTTGCATGTTCATTTGTGTGCTACTCATTCACGCAAAAACTGCCGAACGGATTTAGATGAAATCTGGCAGTAATTTAGCTTATATATCAGTATAGTGTATAGGCTTCTTTTAATCCGGGTGTTGAAAGTAGTTTTCTGGAGAAGCAGGTGAAACCGCTGGCAGAAGCTAGATATTTACAATGACAATACTCACAAACACAACTCAATTCTTTTGAAGAGACTTCACCAAAGTAAACCTTTAAATTAAACCCGTCTAAGGAGGAGTCAATATTTATGTTCGGAATGGTTTCAACGGTTTGTTGGTATCCATTCGACCCACGACCTTTGGTATCGTAGTCAACAGCTGCCTTCAATGTAATCCTGTCGTTTCATTTACTTATGAAGGCTTGAGGACTGAGAAGGTTGTCTGGGGTCATAGCTTTTGTAGTAGATGTGGATTTAAACAGTCTTTTATTGTTTATATGTAGATGATTTTACTATGGCTTTTGGTATGTAACTCGTTCTTTACTGTGGACATTTGAGACTTTTGTGATTGTTCACCATCGTCATCGTTCTCCATCATAGCTTATGCAGATGTTTTCCTCTTCCACACGTTTCTGTCTAACGTCATTTATCAATATCGTCTTTCTCACAGTTCATCCATCATTTCTTAGTTTGTTTATTGCATTCGAACCACAAAAGTACAGAGCAAAAATGCAGAAGGGCAAGGCGCAAGAAAATGTAGTAAAGTATTTTCTTATCTTTGGTAAGATACACGATGAGCATCATGAAATATGGTATATTTAATTATCTAAAGTAAGGTTAATCTGCCCATTAAAAGTTGCCACATGACATGAAGAATACAAAAGGCGAATTAATTTATTACGCGTATGCTCTTAATTTGTAAGGTTAATTTCATTACGTTCTATGGCTAATGAGTTAGTCATTATCATGTTCAAATTTTTATTATTCAAAGCTAGTTTAACAGGTTCCTTATAAAGTTCTAGATAGTTATCTGAGAGATCATTCCATAAAATGACTTTTTTACAGTATTATCTGTCAATTAGCCATCTGGGATCAGTGAAAATGGCCTTCAAAGATATAATATATTTTTTCCATAAAATAATTTAATAATTTTAAAGTGTTCTGAAACTAACTTAAGAAGTTTATATTTTGTTATTCAAACATTAAAACTAAAAGCGCAGAGTGCAAAAGAGATGAAACTACAGGTTAGAGAGAGACGCCTATAGTTGCTGACTACCCTAAGTTAAAGGAGCCGTAGGGTGATCGGATCAATATGGCTGCCTAGGGGTGTATTTATGTAAGCATAGCAGGAAAAATTGCAGTTCATTCACATTGGGGACAAGGATACTTTTATATAGAAAACACGCGTTTAAGACAACATTTGTTTAGTTTATTTTCCTTTTTACAAACAGCTAATAAGAGGAGATGAAAAATAATTAGGCGAAGCACATGTGAATAATGACATTTAAATATTTCACGCTTCATTTGATTAACGCTCAATCCTTCTTAATTTGAGAGGAGGCCTGTGCCCAGCAGTGGGACAATAAAAAGGCTAATAAAAAAAAAATATTTCACACACGACTTATTTCTACAGCAATTAATATGTATAGGTACCATGAGTTTTAATACTTTGGATTTTTCTAGAGAACACTAAAAAATAAATATTTAAAAATGTTAATTGTAGATTCTGCGTCAGCCATCTAAGTTATTAATAGAAGTCAGGAATCACTGGCACCTTCGAATGTATGAATAATTAATATCGATATATCGATTTTATTAACACACTGTGCACTGATGTCTCAGTGCCAATCTATAGTGATTTCCCATGGGCACCGTGTGGCGAGATTAAAGGATCATATAGGAAAGGGGTCGTTGCTTCCAACTTTATTATAGATATAGAAGTTTATTGGTTTAATTATCTGGTTTTAACTAGTTTATGGCTAGTCTGTAGATGGAGAGAAGATATACAGATTCGATTCATGAATGTTTAGATATAATTAAACAGTTTCAGAAATTGTTACTTACAAATTCGAATACAAATGTACAGACAGCAGCAGTTCAACGTATACGAATCTGTCAAATTTTACTAGTCAAACATTAACCTACCTCCATTGTGATAAGGTTGAAAATCGATTGCAGAAATTTGACAGATTGTGGTAACTTGATGTGCTGTTGTCTGTACTTTATATCCTACTTAGATGAATTCTTTCTCTTCATAGTTTTTCTATGTGTTAATCATATTTTTTTTTATAATTTTTACTCCATATGTGAATAATTACTTATGTGTATGTATACCTATCTAAAACTACTGCATATTGCTAATACTGTATTGAAGCCACATAAGCTTCAAAATATGCACTAAAACAAACAGTGAGGTTAGCACAACCACCTACTTTTAGCATGTCAGGGACAGAACGTATGTTCTAAATAATATTAGCGTAAATATGATTTAAACACCATTGTTCTATTCTAGATTATAAATAGGATGCCATGAATGGACTATAACTTAAACCGCTTACGTAGCAAATACACTAATGACTCGCCTTTGTAAAATACTCAACACTATTTGTATATCCGTGAGACAATAACGATATAATTCCCTATAGTATAGTCTATGAAATATAATAATTATAATCAAAACAAACAGGTTATATCATAGCCATTGAGCAAATCACGTATGTCATAATTTATAGGTATTATTTTCCTTAAACGTCAATAAAACAATACAATACAATCATATTTACATACGGATGTTCCTCAAACCACAAAAAATGCAATAAATATGACTGCGACTGGTGACGAGCTAAAATATTGTTATGTAACACCGCCAACTTCTAGCGTGATTAACATACAAAGTTACTTTCGCGTTTGTAGGGTCAATTATCTCAAGGACACCAATGTTGGCCATACTTTAAACCAAATGCCAATATTGGCTCTGAAGCCTTGCTCACCATAGCGTCATGCGGGCATTCTGTACCTGTTTACATAAGGGACTAACCGCCGATTGTCTTTTTGCAGTCTTACATGGAATCGTAAAAAATATCAACATGACGCTCGATAACATGTGGTATGCCAATTTATTTTATGAGATCATAATATGTAATAAGTATATCAGTTCAATATTGAATAAGAAACGTTAGTTTTAGGTAATCGTTTAAAATTAAAACTTTATTCTGAAAGAAAAGAAACGTTGGGAGCTATACCTCACTCATGTACGTAAGCACTAAGGAGGATATAGGGATGCGATGGGCAAATGTTTTGGAGTTCCGTTTATTAATACTGCGAGGAGCAAAGCTTATTTTTACTTGATTAGTCAATTATATTTTTGGCTATTCACATAGTTATCAAGCCTCTATCCTCAATGCATTTCAAAAACAAAAAAATGATTCCTCCCCAATTTTCTCACAAACACTATCTTCGCTATCATCTTACAAAATCTCCAAGAACCACGATCTAACTGAACCAGGTCTATTTACACACAACGAGGTCAAACACCTGTTATCAGTATGCATAGTATCCTCGAATGATAAGAGTGATTCACGGTTTTCAGAAGCTTATGTCAACAAGCACATTTTTTTGTTATCTCTACTCTGCTGCTCTGTTTGTTATGTGATAATGAGTTAGTAACACTTTTGTAGTAGATAATTTTTGAATGCTTCACTTTGTTATGTAAATTTTGTTCATCCTATTTCTTTTTTGTTTTATCATCAGACTATTTCAATCTTATAAGTGCTGTTCTACCCATTCTTCACCTTCACAGATCATGAGTAAAATTTACCAGCTATCTTACCTTTTTGTAGTGGGATGTCATCAAAAGACCCGCTGTGGGTGCAGCGTGAGGGAGTGTCAGACACTTACTGACTAAAACCCATCTTGATCCTTCTTGAGCCCTTTGTGTACCTGGGATGCGGTAACTCTTTTGAACAATCCGTCAACCCCAGCAGGCTTAGGTCCTAGTAGGCTCCAAGGGATTTTGCCTCTCTTAGTGGATGTTACTGCGAATGCTTGAACGATACCCGTGTCCTGGACAATAGGTAACAGGCATCACCAAGTGGGTTTTTAGCCGGTAAGAGTCCGGCACTCCGTCCCCCAACCGTAGGTGGAGGATTTCCTCCTGATAGAAAAAGCAACAAACCTCGACAGGCTGCTAGTATTCATCACCATTCCATTTTCAAATGATACTCTTAGATGTTTACCCTAAAATCTGTGCATTACTGCATTTGGCTATCGCATATAATATTTACCGTACGAAATAATCTCCTATTCAAATTAACAACATATTTGATCCATCATTCCATAAGTGACCATTATCACATTCATTTTACACTATCTCTTTCAAAATACCACACCATTTTATATTTTTATTAATATTATCAGAAACGCTAAAAGCTTCGTGGTCGCGCTTGAAAGCGCTATATTCATCACGTAGTTGGCTGTTATAAATTGAGATCTAAAGCACTTTTGTATAATCCTGAATGAAATATGATGAGGTGATGTTATTTTATTTTCTGATGCATAAAAGTTAAAAATAAATGCAAGAAGTTATAAGTCGTGGGGCGTTCTCCTGTTATCAGAAAGATTGATTTAGATAAAAGTGATAATGTATTTTAATAATTATGAGATATGACATAATGTTTTGATTTGAAGGATCCATTTATCAAATGCAGTAATAGATGCACAAAATATTTTTATTGTAATCTGTACTAATATTATAAAGCTGAAGAGTTTATTTATTTCCTTGAACGCGCTAGTCTCGGGAACTACTGGTCTGATTATATCAAGTCATTCAGTTATTTAAGACTTAAAATGTTTTTAAATCGCGGAAGTTTAAAAACCTTTAAGTCGGTTAGTGTTGAGCTAGCCTATTTATCGAAGAGAAGTTTAGAGTCTTTATTTTATCCCGATAAGTTCCTTATATGTAGCTAGTATTAGAATACAATGCATACAGTTCGTTTACGTGTACGTACAGCATGTTTTTCTCCACCTATAATAAGATTTTCTTGTCCCATTCAGCACGTTACACGCACTAGCCATACACCCTTGCACCCTCTACAACTTACCCCTCCGTGTTATCGACATTCCCTTAGAGTCGGGCGCGGTGTTTGAAGTGTCAATAGTACTATAAAACTAGAGTATTTTCTCGTTTTCCCTTCGATTGTATAGGCTTTGATTAGCTATAGGGAATTGGAATACGACACAGAATCTTACATGTTAAGTTAGACTGTTGTATTGTTATGTATTTACGAATTATTGAGCATGTCAAATTAGTCACCAACTTGGTAATAGGATTCTCCCATAACTGCTTTTTTATGTTTTAGTTTGAATTGTTCAATTCAGGGCCGCCATTTTTGGATTGCCATTTAGATAGACATTTGTGGTCTTACCACAAAAAAGTTAAACACGCGATCATTACGTGTTTTAGAAAATTCTCCATACAGAATTTTCTTAAACACGTGACGATCGCCTATTTAACTTTTTTGTAGTAAGACGCTTTGGATCTATTGGTATTGGTGGAAGAATTTTCAATACATCCTTTATGTGTTACTTAATCGCATCATGGAAAACCATACACACAAATTCAAACCAATTTAAAATCTGTTTAACAGTCAAACAGTAAGCTTAACTTACTTCTACCTATACCACGTTACAGGACAAGTATATTAAGTTCCCGATAACAGTGAACATAAACAATATATCCGCTAGAACAAAATCGTAGCAATAAAATTTTAATGGCGAACTATTAAGATTTATTATCCGAGTTATTCGAGGTATTGGTATAAAGTAACGACCTACACCTTTGCGATCCAGCGCGGCAGCGTCACGTATAAATTCGAGTTTTATGTGAGATAACATATTTAAAATAGGACTATCAAAGGAAATTGCTGTTTTTGATGACCTTAGTAGCGTAGGGATGGGAAATACCTACCCATTTTATGAGCAGTTTTGTCGATAAATCCTAAACTATTTTATATGCATATTTTTTACGAAAAGTATGTAAAATATTGAAAGTAGGTATAGGTTGTTCAAAAAGTGTTTTAATATAAAGTTATTGCACGGTTTTCTCAACATAATATGATTATTTATACAGTCATCCTTTTTCTTGCAATGAAACCAACTCTCTCGATTTTCCGTTTACTTTTACTGAAGGACCCTTTTCCGAGAAAAATATTGGGGATAATGATTTCCGAAAGTTAAGCTTAAGTTAGAAAAAACATGGAAACCGATCTTTTGTTAAGTTATAACGTTTGTTTTCGACCCCTCCGGATTTTCGAGATCCTTCCGGACTCTTAAGGGCGGCACGCTAAACTGTCTTTATCGGTTTCTCGGAAGAAAATGTTTGTTTCATATAAAAGTATACCTATAACAATAAACCGGTACTTATAACAAATTGCTCAGTTTTTGGTTTATTGAGGTCAGTCCACGTAATATATTGATATTCAACCTCGTATCCTCGTTAACCTCGACCTTATTAATAATTTAAAAAATAAAGTTGTTCCATAAATTCGCGATTCAAAAAACCAACATCATTGCTATCCAATGCCAAAAAAACGCTTAAATCATGAGTCACACGCCAGATTAATCCTTCGAAAACATACAAAATAAAGTCATTTAAATTCTGTAGGTACACAAACAGATTACTACCAAAAAATCTAAGTACCTAACAGTTATCTGACTACAAAACGATCTGATCCGGATCTTGTATTTCTCAATATTCCAAACACGAATAAGAAAGCGTACATTTTATTACGAGTCACGATTTTTTTGTCGTAAATAGCCATTAATAAACGTCATTTTTGTTTTATTCTTTTGGGAACATCCTGTCTTATAAGGTGATCTCTTAAATAAATTGTGTAATATTGGTATTTGTATGAAATTTTCCTTTTTATATTTGTGAAGGCGGTTTTGTGGTGTGTTAAGTATTTCCTGCTTCGTATGGACGCTATATTTTTAGCACAAGTCAATTCAATATATTTTTTTCCATTTTCAATAAAAACCACCTTATAAAATAATGGTATGATAAGTAACGAGTAAACATAAACAACGAGTAAAAAAATATGGGTAATACCTTGTTGGATACAAAACATACATTCAATACCTTCAATGGCACAGCGCGGAGGATAATTGTTTTGCTAATATTTCCATGCATTTTAAGACCGAAAAGTTAAAAGTACACAGAAGTCTTCTATATAAATTCATAAACTAATATTTAATTCTAGCAAATACGAATAAAAAGCTATCATATTATTCCATTGTTCACAAACCTATTGTTAATAGAATACGCCTTGTATTTTCGCAGCCAACTTAAAAATTGTCGCCTGAAAATGAATCTGGAATAGTCAGACCGTGAAACCAGACGCTGGCGTTGACTTTAGAGTGTGACGTCATTTTAATGAGTTTTCTGTCTGCTGTGAATGAAATGCCTACAACTTTAACTAAGCGGTATATTTTACCGCAAATGAAATTGGAGGGACTGCCTTTTCAATTTAATAACTAGGTAGTTATAATATTTATTTGACGATACTGTTTGTGATGGTTGCCTTTTTTTGAAAGGAACTTGGACAATATTGGTTAATATAGGTACTTAAACAATTCCTTTTTTTTTCGAAATTACTTTAATATTTTTGGTTTTTTATCTTGTATCTCCCCTTTACGGAATTTAATTGAAGAATAAACAGTTCTTCAAACAAAAAATATATGAAATATTTTTCGTACAAATACGACAGCATGCAAGCATTTGACAGTATCCGTCACTACATTACCGCTCGTACGGCTGTAAGAGGCCGTAACCGAACCGCTCAATCAAGTGACACTTGTTATTAAGTGGCCACGATGTTTGCAGTAAAAACAACTTTATCGATTGGGAAATCGATACGTGCCCATCACTACGCGGTAGCTAATGTTTCACTGTTTCACGATTCTTTTGTTTGTGATGGAAACGTTTGGTATTCGATGCCTTTTTTGCAGTAGCTTCCATTTTTTTTGTCCATCATCGGCTTGTTATTATTTAATCGAATTGCTGCTAGTAAAATCGAACCGAATCAAATATTTTAGAAGTCTTTTTATTATTCTAACAGAACTCTTTTTTAGGAAGCATTTATTGCTGGTCTTTACTTCTAAACTTAAAACACTCTGTCGGCCACTTTCACAGGTTTCAGATAAAGTTGTAAATAACTATCTGACAGATAATGCTCTAGAAATGTTTTTAATTACTTTACTATGTCATTATTATACAGGCTGTTCTAAAAACCCCGTCTGACCAGTGAAGGAATTATTAGGTACCTACACGAGATTCCATAAAAAATTTCTCAGCTGCATACGAGTAAAAAAGAATTACCCCTCAAAAAAACG
>NWSH02000008.1:13223539-13252002 GCA_002382865.2 Heliothis virescens | reverse complement strand
CGTTGTCGCTGGCATAAGCGACATGATCCGCGTACGAAGTCGCGGGCAGAAGCTAGTGTTTGAATAATGCTTCCCATCATTCTCAAGTACTTTCATAACCGTTTAATACCTATATATATGTCACTATTAAAGTGCAATATTTATGTAAATAGATATCATTTACATAGCCAACAGAACATTGTTAACCCTTCACCTTCTAACCTGTACATACCGCTTTATTATACAGTTGTCATATTATAAAGAAGTTATTTTATATAATAGTTATTTTATGCCAAAGGTATTGTAGAGTTGAAGAAAAAATAAAATGTATATTTTTTTAAGATCATAGGCTAAGGTAAAAACTTACAAAAGGGTTTATTTTCATTATTGTATTAAATCATAAGGTGAAGGAAAACATCTTGAGGAAACCTTTTTTTTTATACATATCGATGGAAAATTATGAGTATGACCCCTCCCGCTGTGGGAGACAGCGGGAGGGAGTGTCAGACTTTTACTCACTAAAACCCACCGTGTTCCTTCGGGAGCCATTTGTGTGCCAGGGCCGCGGTAACTCTTTCGAACAACCCGCAGCATCTTGAGGAAACCTGGACTATAAACTCTAAAATCACCAACCCGCATTGAGCAAGCATGGTGATTAACGCTCTCAAACCTTCTCAATTTGAGAGTTGGCCTGTGCCCAGCAGTGGGACGGTAAAAAGGCTAATAAAAAAATGTTTTAAATTCGCCTAAGTTGCAAAGAATAAAATAAATACACACTATAATTAAACCATCATGCTATTAACTCTAAAACGGCATAATTAATTTTGCTTGAATATTTTCCTAGATATAAACAATCTACGGAACCACTCTTAAAAGTAAATAGTTTAACAGAGAGGTTGACAAACTATAGGCCAGTGACCGTTTAGGCTTATAAAAAATGTGCACTAACCGTGAAATAATAAAAAATAACAATAGATATCGGTTCAAATCAAATTCTAAATGTGTAACTAATAACAATAAAATCATCATGATTGTTGATATTAAAAGTTATACAATTTTGGTAAAAGTAGACTAGCAAATCATCTGCTTAGCCTTTTCCCAAATATGTTGGAGTCGGCTTCCAGTGTAGCCGGATGCAGCTGAGAACCAGTGTTTTACAAGGAGCGCCTATCTGACCTCCACAACCCAGTTAACCGGGCAACCCGATACCCATTGGTGATACTGGTTGTCAGACTTTCTGACAAGATAGTCACCCATTAACGGACTGAACGCGGCAAGCGTTGCCTATCCTAATGGTCGATCGATCCGCACAGCTTTGACTTAGCCACGAGCTCTTCCAAAAAATTGTTTAAATTATTTAATTAAAATAAGTTGATAAGTATTGTTAAATATACAATGTCTATATACATTTTCTATGGGACCTAGTTGACTGAAATAAAGGTATTAGTAAAAAAAATACTATGATAAAACAAAAGTAGACCAAAGACTAACAGTAACAGAAGACCCAAATACCTTCACTTTTAATCCGTCTTAAAATTCCTTTCAAACAAAGTGTGGTCACCAAAATTTCCTATGTGAGACGCAATGTCCCAACAATTTCGTTACCAGTCACGTAACACGCACTTTCCACGCAATGCCTTAGAAAACAACGTCAACTTGATATATTTTATTCGATACCTCCCTTTGTAAGTACCTCGTTACGTTGATTTAATTTTTGCATTAAGAAACTAGGTATAAAAATCAGGGCAATATGAATATGAGAATAACAGGTAATACCAAAGAAATGTTTTTTATTTTGACTACGTTTCTATGGCATTATCTGTCAGATAGTTATTTAGAACTATATCTGGAACTCTTGATACTGGCCTAAATGTAGCAAAAATTTTAAATACCTACTTAAACAGAAAATTATTAGTTTTGAATGGCCTAAACACGATACAGGATCTCGTTATTGATATTGTAGCCACTACCATTATCGAATGTAATCTAGAAAAACATGATATTCACGTTATTTCATTCATCTATAACAAGGACGAACAATGAACGAACAACCATAAAAAAATTGTCCTAATAAAAAAAAACTACTCCACATTTTGAACGAACGGAACTCTAAAAACAATAAGCGTTCGTGCTTTGCAATTGGGTGACCATTATTAGGCGACACACGTGGACTTTACTTACGAACGTACCTACTAACCTAATCTATCGTGTATAATCTGAGCCCGTTCTAGGAAAACGGTGTGAGAAAATGTCTGACGTCATGCTACTGTCATTTGTTTTTTTGGAATTCCGTAACAAATTGGTACAGATGACAGTCAAGTTACCACAATCTGTCAAATTTCTGTAATAGATTTACAATCTTGTCACAATAGTGGAAGGTTAATGTTCGATTGGTAAAATTTTACAGATTCATTCGAGTAGATTGACCTGCTGTCATCTGTACAGTGTGGTACAGTGTGGTACCAATCGAACATTAACCTTACACTATTGTAACAAGGTTGTAAATCTATTACAGAAATTTGATAGATTTTTTGTTCAGTTGACAGCTGTCAGTTTTCAAGAGATGACTGACTGACTGACAGCAACTGCAACACAAAACGTTCAGACCATAAAATGGACTGTTATTAGAGTACAAGTTTTTTCCTACGTATTTAAGTAATGAAAGTATTTTGAACATAATAATTATAAACTTCATGACATTTTATTCACCTAGATAATATTGTGATGTTAGTGCATAGGTATCTATTTAAAGTTATTGCTAAAAGACATACTGCACCAGTTGACCTTAAGGTTAACAGCACTACATTGCGATTTAATGTCGTGCGTCGATAGCGTTCAATTAATTGTTCTCTTTCACACACAGGCCGTCAGGTTTCTAGTTAAAACTTAAAATTAATAGAAATTAGCAGTACCTATGTACCTCAATAATAAACTAATTAAGAAAGGTTAATAGCATTACATTGCGATTTAATGTCGTGCGTCGATAGCGTTCAATTAATTGTTCTCTTTCACACACAGGCCGTCAGGTTTCTAGTTAAAACTTAAAATTAATAGAAAATAGCAGTACCTATGTACCTCAATAATAAACTAATTAAGAAAGAGAATACTAATATTATAAAGCTAAAGATATAGTTCGTCTATTTTTTCCAGCGTGTTAATCTGAGGATATTCTGGTCCGGTTTGAAAAAATCTTTAATTTTTGGATAGCCAATGAATGTTGCATTATCAAGAAGCTATAGGCTACTTTTATCCGGGTGCGACAAGTAGGTCCTATGATCGCTTGCAGAAACTAGTTTGACATACATTTCATTAAAGTAGTGTCAAAATACTTTTGTGCATAGACTTAGGTCTCCCAAAATTCAATAAAAAAATCCGAAAAGTCAGTTATTCACAAAAGACTAATTTAACTCATTACACAAATTATCAAACCATATAAATCTATCTAAACAGTTACTTGCTACTTCCAAGCATAATTAAGTCATTAGTATTTAGGATACTAAGGCCGCTACCATACGTTATTATTAGGAGCACGCATGAGGAATTAATTGTATGGCTCTCCGTGACGTATTGTAAGCAAATAGTTTTATGTTTACGAGTTAGATAATAATCGTATAACTTGTCATGATTGAGGATAATACGTGATACTGATTTTAAAACAAAAGGGAAATATGTTTGTTATTTTTACTATAACTGGTTCCTGTGTTTACCCGCATCTCAAAGGTAATAATCGGCGCACTTGCAAAAACTGGGCCTGTGTATAGCAGTTTTAGTGTTAAATTTGTATATCCTTGTTGTTAAGAATTTCATTCCAATTAGTTCAACCCTTTTTACCCTTAAAACAAAACCACCACCTCGTGACCAACAAACAATCAATGCAGTATGTATGTATGTGTCAGGATAATATTAATACACACGAATAATAACGCAAATAAAATTCATTAAATGGATACCGAAATCTAATAAAATTGTTCATCAATAATACATTGATCATCATGTGCATTTGACACTGAGTGACTCAGCAAAGAAAAATTAATGTGGACATGTCCGCATTATAACCTACGTCATTAATTTAATGTCACTAAAATTAGGGGCGAATTTCAATATACTATCCATCTGTTAATTTAGCTAGAGATAGGAATTTGACATTACCTGTACGCCTTACGGGTCTCATGTCAAAATAATCTTTAGTTATATAGAGATATTTTATTTAAAATTCGCATAATTTAATATCCGAAGAACGTCTAACCTACAAACCATCATAAAATCTGTTGACATAATAATCACGAACAGAATATCTCAACTAAAGCAACTTTTGTTGCTTGTCTTACACTATACCAGGGATAGCAAACCTAGGGCGCGCCATTATTTTACATCAAAAACATTGCAATTTGTATCATGTTGTTTCTCAAGGCTTCGATCGCGTCACATGGGAACTACTTTCCACAATCCGTTAAAATAGATCTAGAAATATTATTTACAGACTCAAACATTTTAATATGTAAGATGAAATATTTGTGGAAATGGCCAATTTTATAATGATGAGTATTCGTTTGAAGGCACGCCACTGTGACATAGATTTTTTTAAGGAATTTGGAACTTAAGTCAATAAAGGTTTGCCATCTCTGCACTATACAGTTTTGAAGTGCACATAGCAAGTTTATTAGTTTAAAATGTCTTACCTAGTTTCAAGGAGTTATGAGCACGTTATGCTGGCTTTAAGTTTTCATAGTTTTGTTAGCTCTAGAACTACTGGGTATGAAGTTTTGAAGCTGTGTGCAACTTATACTTTTAGCACGTTATGCAATTATTTTAGTTAGGATAGGCGAAGTTAAGGTTCAGCAGGGTATATATTTAATTATGAATTTAAATAAGTAAGGGATTTTTGTTTAAAATGAATTAATTTTCAGTTTTTTCGATCAAATTTCATTTGCACAGCCGAATTGAAAAAAAAGTTCACCAAGTTAACATAACTAGCTGGTTTTCCGCGGTTTGAAAGAATTTTTGAAATCGGTTCTGAAGTTTCGGATCTCCAACATTTTGGTCGATATTTGTTAATAATTCGTTAACAATCTTAAATAATTGTTATAAAAATATTCTGTAATATCACTATCACACTTCACAAATATCAAATGGATTAATAATTCTCCTTTCCTTCCTAGCTAACCCAGCTTCAGGCCAGACATGACATAACATTGAACACAACACTGAATTAGTTAGACGCTGAAAATCAGACCATTTCGAATAAGTCACGGTTGCATTAAAAATGTGACTGTGACCGAACTGAAACAACCTAGATTTCAAAAAGATAATTTAATTTGTAGTCGTAATCGTCATCAGACTTTTATCGTACCACTGCTGGACACAGGCCTCCTCTCACACGGTGAAGGATTGAGCGTTAATCACCATGCTTGCTCAATGCAGGTTGATTTTAGACTTCATAGTTCAGGTTTTCTCGAGATGTTTTCCTTCACCTTCAATCACCTATCAGCAAGCTAAGATATACATAAAAAGTGCATACAAACTTAGAAAAGTTGCATTGGTACTTGCTTGACCTGGCATCGAACCCACACACTCATACTTGAGGGATTGGTGCTCTACCCACTAGGACACCACGACTAATTTAATTATTGCAATTCAAATTGAATTAAGAACATTACCTACTGGCAACTATTTTCCTTCTTCATTTGACACTCGATTCTAATTTCAAATCTGAAGACTGGCTCGTAATTGCTATGGCCCTTATTTTTTGCTATCCTCTTGACATAAATTCTTGCTACCATTTTGCGTCGTCAAGAAAAGGAAGGTCCCATTTTTTTATAAAATGACACGATCAGCAGATTTCCTAATGAAGCATCTAGTGTTTGCTTGTTCAGAGATAAGAGCTCTTGATAAGGTTCTTAACTGAAGATATAATCAATGTCTCTTGTGTCACAAAACGGTGCAAATCTACTTCATATTGGTAGGTAAGATATTGACTTATTTGATTTTTAAATAACTAGAAATAAACAATTTGCAACATTTGAACTTTAAAATAAGATTTGATTCCAATCAATTATCTTTATTGTCTACTACGAAAATGTACGAGAAATGAAGTTCCCATTGAATCATTCTACGGAAGCCTTAATCACTATTATCTTCAAACACCATTAAACAAGGAAGTTTATCAAAGTAAACAGAGCGTGTCGAATAAAAAGTAAAAGACGAAATGTTACACAACATCACTTAGAATAAATCAATAAATCCGATACGATCCAAATGCGATGGGATGCAACCGCTAGAACCAATCAAACCGTTTGTCAATTCATTATCTCACGCTTCATTGGCCTGATAGTTTATCCGCTACTTACTTTTTTATGTTGAATCTTAGAAGACGTTAAAAAGATTTTGATGCCTAGATTTTTTTTTGTTCAAAATTAACATTTCCTCTTTCGTAAGCTCCAATGTTTTTGAGATTGTATAATATTTTATTTCTGAATGAATTGTAACGCTACCTTTCAAACTTCACACTCCCGATAGCTTAAACAATAAATAAATAGCAAAAAACAAATGCAATCGACAAAAAAATACTCGAACAAAATTCCGGGCTAAAAATTTCAATTCAAATTCAGTTCTGTAAAAAATGCTGAAAACATTTTCGGAACGAAAACGTTGCGAGGGGCAGTATCGGCACTATTTTGTCCAAAATAACATTTTGTTCAGTCCCCACAGAGCTAACATTGCACTTTTAATTAAAAACTGTATGTTACATCAACTTTGGCTTGCAAAGGGAATTTGTGAAAGCTTAGAATTAAGTGTGGTGCGGACATAATTATTTTAGAGGGTTATTTAACATAATGAAGGTAGATTAAAGTTTAAATGCAATTAAGGGACTGTTTTAGTTAAAATCCTACTCTTTATTTTGTCATCTAAAATTGAAAAAAGAAAATCGTAAATTTTGCAGGAGCACGAGCTTTTTAAAGCCAAAAGTAGTTAGAATAATGGTAAAACTATTACCATCATACTTATCGTATTAAGTAACATATCCGAACAATATGTGAAAACATTAGTTGGTATCTAGATACTGTTACTAAAACAAAACTTCAGAACAAAGTTCACAAACTACTGAAAACAAATGTGACGTATCCCAGTATTTATGAGACCTACAGTTTCGAAGGTCATTTCAACAACAATCCACAACTTCCATATACCAAGAGTTAACAATTTTCATTACCTACCAGACACTTTGAAATACACCAATCCAGACACTAAAGTGATTGCGTGTCGACGATGTTGTTTCACGTGCTCCGCTAAGATAGTCAGCAAACCCCAGTGCCCACTAGGGCCAGAGCCTTCCGGAGCTGTGGGATTGTTCTAAAGACTTACCGCGGCCCATGTGCACAAAGGGCTCAAGAAGGCACAGAAGACGATGGGTCTCAATCAGTAAAAGTTTGACACTCCCTCACGCTACACGCCCCAGCGGGGGGGGGGGGGTCATCTGATGATTTCCCACCGAAAAAAAAGACACTTAAGTGCATACGGCATCGTAATTCACGTAATGTGGACCAGCTCTTGTTGCTCATCTTTGAAATCCGCTTGGACCTTTCACACGATACTGTCCACCGCGCGGTTGAGCGGTTTTCGCTCCGCGTCCGCTTACTACTGCTGTCTCATTCATTGAGTTTATGTCAAAATTCTATTCCTATTTTCCATATATTTACTGGACAGCGGACATGTTTTTGCACTTTAAACCAAGTTAAATGTATGGAGTGATGTCAGTACGTGAAAATTGGGTTAGCGGCGCTTCAGGCAGTTATTTACATATAGAGGAATATTTAAATATTATGGTAATTTGTTTCATTGCTTTAGTGGTACTATGTGATAGTTTTAAAGTATCTATTTTCAAAGCATAAGTAATATAGTGAAATGGCTACAGTTTGGTATCACATATAGGTTCAAAATCATTTAAACTTAGTTGGAAAACAGCACTATTTGAACGTGCCCCAAAACGCCCACCCTTCACCACTTGCTATGAGTTTATAGGCAATAAACAAGCTGTTTAAAAATTACTTCAAACAGAAATATTATTCACTCACTTTTGTTTATAGAGTGCAGTTTCCAGTAAATCACAGAAACCCACTTTCATTCCCAACCTAGAACTTACATTTTCACTTCAATCGAAAGCGATCCATGGGGAAAGTGTGGTAAATACTGATTGTCACCGTAGAGTGAACTCCACCCCACGTCGTGAACGTTAATTTCATAGCAATTAATAGCTTTATCATCGCTGTAAACAGTATCCCACCAAAAACATAAATGTAAAAAAGGAAAGCCAAGTTCAATACAAAACCTATGCTTGGTTGTGGGCTTTGCCACAAAAAGAATGGAGATCTAAATGAGTACGAAGTTCTGTACAAAATCCAAATATGTATTTATAGGAACAAGATTTGACTTGGCCAGTTTTCATTACCACAGTTATTAATAAAATATATATAAAACATTTTTTTAATCCTGGTAAAAACTGGCCAAGTCATATCTTGTTCCTATAAATACATATTTGGATTTTGTACAGAACTTGGTACTCATTTAGATCTCCATTCTTTTTGTGGCAAAGCCCACAACCAAGCATAGGTTTTGTATTGAACTTGGCTTTCCTTTTTTACATTTATGTTTTTGGTGGGATACTGTTTACAGCGATGATAAAGCTATTAATTGCTATGAAATTAACGTTCACGACGTGGGGTGGAGTTCACTCTACGGTGACAATCAGTATTTACCACACTTTCCCCATGGATCGCTTTCGATTGAAGTGAAAATGTAAGTTCTAGGTTGGGAATGAAAGTGGGTTTCTGTGATTTACTGGAAACTGCACTCTATAAACAAAAGTGAGTGAATAATATTTCTGTTTGAAGTAATTTTTAAACAGCTTGTTTATTGCCTATAAACTCATAGCAAGTGGTGAAGGGTGGGCGTTTTGGGGCACGTTCAAATAGTGCTGTTTTCCAACTAAGTTTAAATGATTTTGAACCTATATGTGATACCAAACTGTAGCCATTTCACTATATTACTTATGCTTTGAAAATAGATACTTTAAAACTATCACATAGTACCACTAAAGCAATGAAACAAATTACCATAATATTTAAATATTCCTCTATATGTAAATAACTGCCTGAAGCGCCGCTAACCCAATTTTCACGTACTGACATCACTCCATACATTTAACTTGGTTTAAAGTGCAAAAACATGTCCGCTGTCCAGTAAATATATGGAAAATAGGAATAGAATTTTGACATAAACTCAATGAATGAGACAGCAGTAGTAAGCGGACGCGGAGCGAAAACCGCTCAACCGCGCGGTGGACAGTATCGTGTGAAAGGTCCAAGCGGATTTCAAAGATGAGCAACAAGAGCTGGTCCACATTACGTGAATTACGATGCCGTATGCACTTAAGTGTCTTTTTTTTCGGTGGGAAATCATCAGATGACCCCCCCCCCCCCGCTGGGGCGTGTAGCGTGAGGGAGTGTCAAACTTTTACTGATTGAGACCCATCGTCTTCTGTGCCTTCTTGAGCCCTTTGTGCACATGGGCCGCGGTAAGTCTTTAGAACAATCCCACAGCTCCGGAAGGCTCTGGCCCTAGTGGGCACTGGGGTTTGCTGACTATCTTAGCGGAGCACGTGAAACAACATCGTCGACACGCAATCACTTTAGTGTCTGGATTGGTGTATTTCAAAGTGTCTGGTAGGTAATGAAAATTGTTAACTCTTGGTATATGGAAGTTGTGGATTGTTGTTGAAATGACCTTCGAAACTGTAGGTCTCATAAATACTGGGATACGTCACATTTGTTTTCAGTAGTTTGTGAACTTTGTTCTGAAGTTTTGTTTTAGTAACAGTATCTAGATACCAACTAATGTTTTCACATATTGTTCGGATATGTTACTTAATACGATAAGTATGATGGTAATAGTTTTACCATTATTCTAACTACTTTTGGCTTTAAAAAGCTCGTGCTCCTGCAAAATTTACGATTTTCTTTTTTCAATTTTAGATGACAAAATAAAGAGTAGGATTTTAACTAAAACAGTCCCTTAATTGCATTTAAACTTTAATCTACCTTCATTATGTTAAATAACCCTCTAAAATAATTATGTCCGCACCACACTTAATTCTAAGCTTTCACAAATTCCCTTTGCAAGCCAAAGTTGATGTAACATACAGTTTTTAATTAAAAGTGCAATGTTAGCTCTGTGGGGACTGAACAAAATGTTATTTTGGACAAAATAGTGCCGATACTGCCCCTCGCAACGTTTTCGTTCCGAAAATGTTTTCAGCATTTTTTACAGAACTGAATTTGAATTGAAATTTTTAGCCCGGAATTTTGTTCGAGTATTTTTTTGTCGATTGCATTTGTTTTTTGCTATTTATTTATTGTTTAAGCTATCGGGAGTGTGAAGTTTGAAAGGTAGCGTTACAATTCATTCAGAAATAAAATATTATACAATCTCAAAAACATTGGAGCTTACGAAAGAGGAAATGTTAATTTTGAACAAAAAAAAATCTAGGCATCAAAATCTTTTTAACGTCTTCTAAGATTCAACATAAAAAAGTAAGTAGCGGATAAACTATCAGGCCAATGAAGCGTGAGATAATGAATTGACAAACGGTTTGATTGGTTCTAGCGGTTGCATCCCATCGCATTTGGATCGTATCGGATTTATTGATTTATTCTAAGTGATGTTGTGTAACATTTCGTCTTTTACTTTTTATTCGACACGCTCTGTTTACTTTGATAAACTTCCTTGTTTAATGGTGTTTGAAGATAATAGTGATTAAGGCTTCCGTAGAATGATTCAATGGGAACTTCATTTCTCGTACATTTTCGTAGTAGACAATAAAGATAATTGATTGGAATCAAATCTTATTTTAAAGTTCAAATGTTGCAAATTGTTTATTTCTAGTTATTTAAAAATCAAATAAGTCAATATCTTACCTACCAATATGAAGTAGATTTGCACCGTTTTGTGACACAAGAGACATTGATTATATCTTCAGTTAAGAACCTTATCAAGAGCTCTTATCTCTGAACAAGCAAACACTAGATGCTTCATTAGGAAATCTGCTGATCGTGTCATTTTATAAAAAAATGGGACCTTCCTTTTCTTGACGACGCAAAATGGTAGCAAGAATTTATGTCAAGAGGATAGCAAAAAATAAGGGCCATAGCAATTACGAGCCAGTCTTCAGATTTGAAATTAGAATCGAGTGTCAAATGAAGAAGGAAAATAGTTGCCAGTAGGTAATGTTCTTAATTCAATTTGAATTGCAATAATTAAATTAGTCGTGGTGTCCTAGTGGGTAGAGCACCAATCCCTCAAGTATGAGTGTGTGGGTTCGATGCCAGGTCAAGCAAGTACCAATGCAACTTTTCTAAGTTTGTATGCACTTTTTATGTATATCTTAGCTTGCTGATAGGTGATTGAAGGTGAAGGAAAACATCTCGAGAAAACCTGAACTATGAAGTCTAAAATCAACCTGCATTGAGCAAGCATGGTGATTAACGCTCAATCCTTCACCGTGTGAGAGGAGGCCTGTGTCCAGCAGTGGTACGATAAAAGTCTGATGACGATTACGACTACAAATTAAATTATCTTTTTGAAATCTAGGTTGTTTCAGTTCGGTCACAGTCACATTTTTAATGCAACCGTGACTTATTCGAAATGGTCTGATTTTCAGCGTCTAACTAATTCAGTGTTGTGTTCAATGTTATGTCATGTCTGGCCTGAAGCTGGGTTAGCTAGGAAGGAAAGGAGAATTATTAATCCATTTGATATTTGTGAAGTGTGATAGTGATATTACAGAATATTTTTATAACAATTATTTAAGATTGTTAACGAATTATTAACAAATATCGACCAAAATGTTGGAGATCCGAAACTTCAGAACCGATTTCAAAAATTCTTTCAAACCGCGGAAAACCAGCTAGTTATGTTAACTTGGTGAACTTTTTTTTCAATTCGGCTGTGCAAATGAAATTTGATCGAAAAAACTGAAAATTAATTCATTTTAAACAAAAATCCCTTACTTATTTAAATTCATAATTAAATATATACCCTGCTGAACCTTAACTTCGCCTATCCTAACTAAAATAATTGCATAACGTGCTAAAAGNATACAATAAACGTGTGACGTTGTATGGGGACCCCCCCTATTTTTTAACTTTTTTCTATTTTCAGATTTTTTCCTACGCTTACACACAATTACCGAGCTAGGTTCCAAATTTCATATTTCTAGGTTATCTGGAAGTAGGTTAGGTTTAGGTACTATAAGTCAGTCAGTCAGTGGGAATTTTACGACTTTTGGACCTTCATATCTTTATAACCGTTTGAGCTAGCTTCATGAAATTTGGGCTTCTAGGTGTCCTTATGGACCTAATAAAACACGCGTAGTTTGAAGTGTTTACGTTTAATAGGTTTTGAGTTATGGAGGGCTAAAAAGTGGCACCAAATGGTTCGTGTAAATATACACGTGGCGCTTGCCAGCCAGTCTTTGCTTGAACTTGGCTTGACACGCTGCCGCGTGTCTAGATTAAGGCTGAGTATTGAACTGCACGCATGAATAACCTTCGTTCGACTATCGATCGATGGGAGTTCAGAATAATGTTCTAAAGTTGTACTTGTGTTCAAATACAGACTTGAAGAACACAATAATGATTATTCATGTTTATTTTGAAATAATTTGGTACTTATTTATAGAGGGGATTCCGTCTTACCTAAAGATAAGAAGGTCACTGTCATTAATTTTTTCGAGATAAGTAACGAAAATATTGATTTACATGCCTGTTTTGTTCAAAACATTGAGCAGTGCATCTTAAAGATTAGATTCCACTATAATGGTTGCATGGTTAGTGATATTAGAACAAACTGGTACAAATCTTCCACTCTCCTGGTCTCCTTGTCGTATCTTCACAAGTTTTATTACTTTAGTTCTCAAGATCTCTCTCTCCTTAGTTCCTTAATATCGTAAGGGAAAATATCTAATACGTTATGATAACAATTTAATTAAGTAGACCGTAGAGCATATTACGAAGTGCGTGCCCTTTCAAAAAGGTTATCAACTTGAACATGATTAACTCAGTTGTGTATATCTTGATGCACGTACTTCTCAACGTCCTTGTGTCCTCTACTTGCTTAATAGTGTTTCTTCATTAATATTGTGGGTACAGGATTATACATACCGTTTTATAACATGATGATGTCGTCCTGTTATCCCTCATCAGGGCTCATAGGGCTCGCAGAAGATTTTTCCACTCCTTTCTATCTTGATCAGCGTGTTCGATGTCCTTCCAGCCTCTTCCCATGCGCTTGCCACGTCAGACTTTGCTTAGACAGACCTAACTACCAGTTAGGTCTCCTCATAACATGCCCAATCCAGCGCCACTTCTTAATTAGGATCTCCTTTTCTATGGGCTTTTGGCGAGTCAGTTTCCAAAGTCTTGCATTCGTCATGGTTCGTGGCCAGTAGATCGTCCGACCGTTTCATACATACATGCGGTAAAACTTATTTTTTCGCAAAACTCAAAAATCAGTGTACGGATTTTCATGTTGTCTTCACCGATAGACAGATAATTGTGTTTCTTGATTAGTCTTGTGGGTACAATCCTCCGTTTCATATATACATACATATGTACAGACAACCGTACATCAAGTTACCACAATCTGTAAAATTTTACCAATCGAACATTAACCTGCCACCGTTGCGATAAGGTAAAAATCTATTTTAGAAATTTGGCTGATTGTGTTCACTTGATGTACTGTCGTCTATACAATAAAACAGAGTCCTCTAACATTCGACTGTATTTTTATTCGAAAAATTTAAAATCTACGCACGAAATTTCATGATGTCTTCAATAATAGATTGAGTTATTCATGAGAAAGATTTTTCGTTCCTACACAATACATAATGTACTCCGGGTATAGTTGGGAATGCCGCTAGTATAGACTGAAATAAGGATAAGAGCAGAACTATGCATAATATCTAAAAGCCATACTATGAAGACTAAGATAGATAGATAGATCATTTATTTGTCATAACATGAGTTACATGATAATACAACATGCAGGTGGTACAGAGAAATGTGGTAAAGCACAGTCATGTTTGGCCTTTCGGCGTACAAATATAAAGATGAGTTTCAATTACAATATGAAATGTCATTAATTAAGTATGCAGCTGCTTCATTTAAGTATTTTCTTTGCTAATAATATGTTATGCAAATCATTTCTCTTATTTACCAGTAGACAAATATCGTTATACCTAAGAATCTGTTTTTGTTATGTTGAAAGTTTTTGCATTCTGCATTTCAATTTTATTACAAGCAAAGAACGTCATCTTATGTTAATACTAGCTTCTGCCAGCAGTTTCACCCGCGTCCCGTGGGTACTACTCGGTGCACCGCAAAAAGTAGCCTATAGCCTTCCTCGATAAATGGGCTATCTAACACTGAAAGATTTTTCAAATTGGACCAGTAGTTCCTGAGATTAGCGCGTTCAAACAAACAAGCTCTTCAGCTTTATAATATTAGTATAGATATAGATTTAGACATGCTAGTATAGGTGTTTAACTATAGCATACTAATTTGTTTTTCCTTTTATTTTCAGGTACTTACAGTATAAGAACAATCTTTGCCCCACCTAACGATAGTTAGCAGAGAGAAACTATAGCATGTTTTACTACACTAAAAAGTAAGTTTATTAACACTTTTGAATACCACAGAACACTGACCTACTTAAGTTGTAAGTTAGAACGATAAGCAGCCCTAATATTATTGTTTCTATAAACCTTGAAAATAAAAACCGATATTTCATAACCCATCACAATTTCATATCAAGAACAATGTTACAAGTGACCGTAATAACAACCTACCTCAGTCTGTCAAATTTCTTTAATAGATTTTCAACCTTATCACAATAGTGTAAAGTTAATTTTCGATTGGTATTTTTTTACAGATTCGGGTAAGTTAACTTACTGGGTCTGTACTAAAAATACTTATAAAGTATATTCTAACTTATGCGTACTTTTGTCAAAACCCGTCACGCCATGATTAAGTTTTTAGTTCGTAACTGGCAGGCATATCTTACAAAACATTGAAAATAGTACTTCTTCATTTAAAAATTCTTTTGTTTTTCTTGTGACAATATTAAAATAAGTGTTATGTCATTTGTTTGGTATGCGCGGAGTTCTAAATTCGAATCGAGTACTAACGGGGCACAATGGAACTAATTTTGTGTCATCTGCTAATCTATTTTAGGCATAAAAGTGAGCTATAGTTATATGTATGTACGTAAATAGAGTATTTCGTCCTTTTCTTACATATTATAAAGAGGAAAAAGGTAAAAGGAATTCTTGAAACAAAGCATCTGTGTCACTTAGAATGCATATCTTATGAAATCGTGTTTCTAACATGTTTCTAACTTTACAATTTTATTGTGTTCTCAGTTCAAATATGCTCAAGAGACGAATGTAATTTCAATAGAGCACTCTATTTGCCTGTCGTCTACAGATTTATAAATTCAAAGAGCACAAAGGAACGATTTTCTTAAATGTGTCACAGAATTTATTGAAAGTGGGTAAATAGAGTAGGAGAATATATTTTTAAAACTATATAACTATATATGTATAAATACACCAACGCAGATTAACGCGTGATTTTTCAATTTGATTTTCGAGTCGTAAAAAACATCACAAGTTTCTATATAGAAGTTTAAAAGCAGTATGGGTAAGCCAGTAATAAAAGCTCTTCTCATTACCAAACCTACACTAAATTAATTTGGTGTATTCCATACTTCAGCTAATAATTTCGTAGAAAACAAGCGTATTGTAATGTCAAAATGTAAAGGATATGCTCGAGTAAGAATTTAACACAATAGCATATTATGTTCCACATTCAAATCTGTGTTGAAACTCATTCTGTAGACGTGTACTTGACAATGAGTCCAATTTGAAATAACCGTTTATATAACTTTACAGCACCCATTGTTATTACAGAAATGTGAAATTACCTTAGCTCGTAGATTATGCTCATACTGTGGTAATCTAGTAATACATTATGGCAACACTCAGTCGTCTTTTTTGACGTTCAAGCACGACAATTAAAACGCAATGCAGCACTAAACGTGTGTTGCCAGTTAATTGGTGAAAATGTCGCAAAGTCGTGGGAAACGGGCCAATGCAACGTCTAGAAAAACATTAAATAATTTTATTGTTCCGTTGCGATATAGAGAACTGGTATGTTCAAGATTTTTTTAGACTGTGACATTGGTATAGTGCGATTGCTGATCTTGATACTTATTACACTTTTACTGCATTTTCTGTTTCACAATGGCGGTGTTGAAAGATTAATGTGGATATGAATAGTGTATATTCTCACACATATTAGCGTTTGTAAATTTTCTATAGTTTTTTTGTAAACCTGAAACAATATTGAGTTTGCTTATGGATTTAAGACTTGCTTTTGTTCGGTAACAATGTGTAACTTTTTACTGTTCGGAGCGTAGAAAGTATTTTCTAATTGATTTAATTTCCACATTAATGATCATGTAAAAATATGCTGTGTTTTATGTTCTATGTAATAGTGGCCATTGTGTTCTTCATAATCAAGGTTGTCTGGAAGAGATCGTTCTTAGCGATAAGACCGCCCATTATGTCACCTACTTTAAATAGTTTTAGGTCACAAATGTAAAAATTGGTGTACCTAATAAAGTATATCTATGTATCTAATTAGTTTTCAGTTTAGATATATTTTTTATAGCTTCCAACAGCGGTTTCACCCGCTTTCCCGTGGGAACTACTGCGCGCACCCGGATAAAAGGGCTATCTAATATTGAAAGAATTTTTCAAATCGAACCAGTAATTCCTGAGATTAGCGCGTTCAAACAAATAAACTCTTCAGCTTTATAATATTAGTACTTATAGAAGATATACATGAAGTCAAACACGTTTAATTAAAAACAAACCTATTGTCTTAAAATGTATGACGCTACTACAGCATCGGTATCTCAATATTACGAAACTTGAAAGAGGTCACAACAACAGTTTCAGGAACTCTTTCCACGTAAATTCCGAGCTGACTTCAACTTAAATTGATACTCTGGCAACATTGCAGCTTGCTAACTAAATATTTGTAACAGTTATGCAATGTTCCGGTTAGCAGAAAAACAGATCTCGGAAGTATATTTTAAGTTGCGAGTATCTTCGTTGTTCTAGATAAACAGGCAGAGAAAATAACTTAGATTCTTTAAACTGTAATAATTGCGTGATGTGAACGTATATGTATAAATACATTTTTATTTGTGTCTATATATTTCTTAACTGCCTCGTTGGTCTAGTTGTCGCATAGCCAACTGCTTGTGCACTATAATATGTTCTATGCAGCTNTAAACGTGTGACGTTGTATGGGGACCCCCCCTATTTTTTAACTTTTTTCTATTTTCAGATTTTTTCCTACGCTTACACACAATTACCGAGCTAGATTCCAAATTTCATATTTCTAGGTTATCTGGAAGTAGGTTAGGTTTAGGTACTATAAGTCAGTCAGTCAGTGGGAATTTTACGACTTTTGGACCTTCATATCTTTATAACCGTTTGAGCTAGCTTCATGAAATTTGGGCTTCTAGGTGTCCTTATGGACCTAATAAAACACGCGTAGTTTGAAGTGTTTACGTTTAATAGGTTTTGAGTTATGGAGGGCTAAAAAGTGGCACCAAATGGTTCGTGTAAATATACACGTGGCGCTTGCCAGCCAGTCTTTGCTTGAACTTGGCTTGACACGCTGCCGCGTGTCTAGATTAAGGCTGAGTATTGAACTGCACGCATGAATAACCTTCGTTCGACTATCGATCGATGGGAGTTCAGAATAATGTTCTAAAGTTGTACTTGTGTTCAAATACAGACTTGAAGAACACAATAATGATTATTCATGTTTATTTTGAAATAATTTGGTACTTATTTATAGAGGGGATTCCGTCTTACCTAAAGATAAGAAGGTCACTGTCATTAATTTTTTCGAGATAAGTAACGAAAATATTGATTTACATGCCTGTTTTGTTCAAAACATTGAGCAGTGCATCTTAAAGATTAGATTCCACTATAATGGTTGCATGGTTAGTGATATTAGAACAAACTGGTACAAATCTTCCACTCTCCTGGTCTCCTTGTCGTATCTTCACAAGTTTTATTACTTTAGTTCTCAAGATCTCTCTCTCCTTAGTTCCTTAATATCGTAAGGGAAAATATCTAATACGTTATGATAACAATTTAATTAAGTAGACCGTAGAGCATATTACGAAGTGCGTGCCCTTTCAAAAAGGTTATCAACTTGAACATGATTAACTCAGTTGTGTATATCTTGATGCACGTACTTCTCAACGTCCTTGTGTCCTCTACTTGCTTAATAGTGTTTCTTCATTAATATTGTGGGTACAGGATTATACATACCGTTTTATAACATGATGATGTCGTCCTGTTATCCCTCATCAGGGCTCATAGGGCTCGCAGAAGATTTTTCCACTCCTTTCTATCTTGATCAGCGTGTTCGATGTCCTTCCAGCCTCTTCCCATGCGCTTGCCACGTCAGACTTTGCTTAGACAGACCTAACTACCAGTTAGGTCTCCTCATAACATGCCCAATCCAGCGCCACTTCTTAATTAGGATCTCCTTTTCTATGGGCTTTTGGCGAGTCAGTTTCCAAAGTCTTGCATTCGTCATGGTTCGTGGCCAGTAGATCGTCCGACCGTTTCATACATACATGCGGTAAAACTTATTTTTTCGCAAAACTCAAAAATCAGTGTACGGATTTTCATGTTGTCTTCACCGATAGACAGATAATTGTGTTTCTTGATTAGTCTTGTGGGTACAATCCTCCGTTTCATATATACATACATATGTACAGACAACCGTACATCAAGTTACCACAATCTGTAAAATTTTACCAATCGAACATTAACCTGCCACCGTTGCGATAAGGTAAAAATCTATTTTAGAAATTTGGCTGATTGTGTTCACTTGATGTACTGTCGTCTATACAATAAAACAGAGTCCTCTAACATTCGACTGTATTTTTATTCGAAAAATTTAAAATCTACGCACGAAATTTCATGATGTCTTCAATAATAGATTGAGTTATTCATGAGAAAGATTTTTCGTTCCTACACAATACATAATGTACTCCGGGTATAGTTGGGAATGCCGCTAGTATAGACTGAAATAAGGATAAGAGCAGAACTATGCATAATATCTAAAAGCCATACTATGAAGACTAAGATAGATAGATAGATCATTTATTTGTCATAACATGAGTTACATGATAATACAACATGCAGGTGGTACAGAGAAATGTGGTAAAGCACAGTCATGTTTGGCCTTTCGGCGTACAAATATAAAGATGAGTTTCAATTACAATATGAAATGTCATTAATTAAGTATGCAGCTGCTTCATTTAAGTATTTTCTTTGCTAATAATATGTTATGCAAATCATTTCTCTTATTTACCAGTAGACAAATATCGTTATACCTAAGAATCTGTTTTTGTTATGTTGAAAGTTTTTGCATTCTGCATTTCAATTTTATTACAAGCAAAGAACGTCATCTTATGTTAATACTAGCTTCTGCCAGCAGTTTCACCCGCGTCCCGTGGGTACTACTCGGTGCACCGCAAAAAGTAGCCTATAGCCTTCCTCGATAAATGGGCTATCTAACACTGAAAGATTTTTCAAATTGGACCAGTAGTTCCTGAGATTAGCGCGTTCAAACAAACAAGCTCTTCAGCTTTATAATATTAGTATAGATATAGATTTAGACATGCTAGTATAGGTGTTTAACTATAGCATACTAATTTGTTTTTCCTTTTATTTTCAGGTACTTACAGTATAAGAACAATCTTTGCCCCACCTAACGATAGTTAGCAGAGAGAAACTATAGCATGTTTTACTACACTAAAAAGTAAGTTTATTAACACTTTTGAATACCACAGAACACTGACCTACTTAAGTTGTAAGTTAGAACGATAAGCAGCCCTAATATTATTGTTTCTATAAACCTTGAAAATAAAAACCGATATTTCATAACCCATCACAATTTCATATCAAGAACAATGTTACAAGTGACCGTAATAACAACCTACCTCAGTCTGTCAAATTTCTTTAATAGATTTTCAACCTTATCACAATAGTGTAAAGTTAATTTTCGATTGGTATTTTTTTACAGATTCGGGTAAGTTAACTTACTGGGTCTGTACTAAAAATACTTATAAAGTATATTCTAACTTATGCGTACTTTTGTCAAAACCCGTCACGCCATGATTAAGTTTTTAGTTCGTAACTGGCAGGCATATCTTACAAAACATTGAAAATAGTACTTCTTCATTTAAAAATTCTTTTGTTTTTCTTGTGACAATATTAAAATAAGTGTTATGTCATTTGTTTGGTATGCGCGGAGTTCTAAATTCGAATCGAGTACTAACGGGGCACAATGGAACTAATTTTGTGTCATCTGCTAATCTATTTTAGGCATAAAAGTGAGCTATAGTTATATGTATGTACGTAAATAGAGTATTTCGTCCTTTTCTTACATATTATAAAGAGGAAAAAGGTAAAAGGAATTCTTGAAACAAAGCATCTGTGTCACTTAGAATGCATATCTTATGAAATCGTGTTTCTAACATGTTTCTAACTTTACAATTTTATTGTGTTCTCAGTTCAAATATGCTCAAGAGACGAATGTAATTTCAATAGAGCACTCTATTTGCCTGTCGTCTACAGATTTATAAATTCAAAGAGCACAAAGGAACGATTTTCTTAAATGTGTCACAGAATTTATTGAAAGTGGGTAAATAGAGTAGGAGAATATATTTTTAAAACTATATAACTATATATGTATAAATACACCAACGCAGATTAACGCGTGATTTTTCAATTTGATTTTCGAGTCGTAAAAAACATCACAAGTTTCTATATAGAAGTTTAAAAGCAGTATGGGTAAGCCAGTAATAAAAGCTCTTCTCATTACCAAACCTACACTAAATTAATTTGGTGTATTCCATACTTCAGCTAATAATTTCGTAGAAAACAAGCGTATTGTAATGTCAAAATGTAAAGGATATGCTCGAGTAAGAATTTAACACAATAGCATATTATGTTCCACATTCAAATCTGTGTTGAAACTCATTCTGTAGACGTGTACTTGACAATGAGTCCAATTTGAAATAACCGTTTATATAACTTTACAGCACCCATTGTTATTACAGAAATGTGAAATTACCTTAGCTCGTAGATTATGCTCATACTGTGGTAATCTAGTAATACATTATGGCAACACTCAGTCGTCTTTTTTGACGTTCAAGCACGACAATTAAAACGCAATGCAGCACTAAACGTGTGTTGCCAGTTAATTGGTGAAAATGTCGCAAAGTCGTGGGAAACGGGCCAATGCAACGTCTAGAAAAACATTAAATAATTTTATTGTTCCGTTGCGATATAGAGAACTGGTATGTTCAAGATTTTTTTAGACTGTGACATTGGTATAGTGCGATTGCTGATCTTGATACTTATTACACTTTTACTGCATTTTCTGTTTCACAATGGCGGTGTTGAAAGATTAATGTGGATATGAATAGTGTATATTCTCACACATATTAGCGTTTGTAAATTTTCTATAGTTTTTTTGTAAACCTGAAACAATATTGAGTTTGCTTATGGATTTAAGACTTGCTTTTGTTCGGTAACAATGTGTAACTTTTTACTGTTCGGAGCGTAGAAAGTATTTTCTAATTGATTTAATTTCCACATTAATGATCATGTAAAAATATGCTGTGTTTTATGTTCTATGTAATAGTGGCCATTGTGTTCTTCATAATCAAGGTTGTCTGGAAGAGATCGTTCTTAGCGATAAGACCGCCCATTATGTCACCTACTTTAAATAGTTTTAGGTCACAAATGTAAAAATTGGTGTACCTAATAAAGTATATCTATGTATCTAATTAGTTTTCAGTTTAGATATATTTTTTATAGCTTCCAACAGCGGTTTCACCCGCTTTCCCGTGGGAACTACTGCGCGCACCCAGATAAATGGGCTATCTAATATTGAAAGAATTTTTCAAATCGAACCAGTAATTCCTGAGATTAGCGCGTTCAAACAAATAAACTCTTCAGCTTTATAATATTAGTACTTATAGAAGATATACATGAAGTCAAACACGTTTAATTAAAAACAAACCTATTGTCTTAAAATGTATGACGCTACTACAGCATCGGTATCTCAATATTACGAAACTTGAAAGAGGTCACAACAACAGTTTCAGGAACTCTTTCCACGTAAATTCCGAGCTGACTTCAACTTAAATTGATACTCTGGCAACATTGCAGCTTGCTAACTAAATATTTGTAACAGTTATGCAATGTTCCGGTTAGCAGAAAAACAGATCTCGGAAGTATATTTTAAGTTGCGAGTATCTTCGTTGTTCTAGATAAACAGGCAGAGAAAATAACTTAGATTCTTTAAACTGTAATAATTGCGTGATGTGAACGTATATGTATAAATACATTTTTATTTGTGTCTATATATTTCTTAACTGCCTCGTTGGTCTAGTTGTCGCATAGCCAACTGCTTGTGCACTATAATATGTTCTATGCAGCTGGCTGATCTCCTTATATGAGAACAGCCGCCGTGGCCGGCAATCGATCTTGGACGCCATTATTATTATTTCTTCGCATTATTACGTACACAGTACAAAAATCGATTCATGACCTGGCAAAAAAGAGAGGTACTACCAATTTTCCTGTTAGTTTTTTAAAAACATTTATACTGTATTTCTACGACATTAAACGTAATTATTTCCCATTAAATAAGAACAATAGAGTTTCTCTAATTTTAAGACTAAAATGAACCATACTTATGTGTAACTTCTATATTTAAACTTTAAACGTAATGAGTCCATTATCATAAGCCTAGCTCGTATATGTTTTAGTGCTCATTGTCGACTAATTCCGTAATGTGTAGTAAAATTTATTTTATAATAAACATATCAGAATGTCGTCATCTGCCTAGCCTTTTCCCAACTATATTGGGGTCGGCTTATTGCGGAATTCAATAACCTATCTATCTGTCGATTTACTTACTAGAGATAATTTGACATAAGCTCCATACAAGTTATGTCAAATTGCTATCTCTAGTAAGCAAATCAACAGATGGTTAGTATATTGGGAACGGCCGCTAAAGTCTAACTGAATTCAGGTTAGAACAAAGCTACAGCAAGACTGCTGATCTGACCCCCTAGCTTCTAATTCGCGGGTTAAGAACTAGAGTAGCGTAAGGGCAAAAATGCAAAAAAAAATTTTTTTTGCCATTCGCTTTTTTAATGCCCGTTTTTTTATGTGCCCAAAAATTGGACCGATGTAGTGGGTAGATTGCTTAGTACAACAATAGCGTATATAAAAAAAAGATATTAGTTTATTGCCAAAATGAAGTATTTCTACTTACAATAACCTTGACATTATTTTATCAAAAAAGTTACGAGCACAACGATCGTAACTGGATTTACAGAACGAATCAGACACCGAATATGCCTTCAATGTAATCGCTCAAATAACGTATCTTGTCATACGCTATTAACGCACAAAGTTTGATTATGTATCTCCCTTGATTTGTTTCGTGCCAAATAAACGTAAAGTACCGTTACTGCTTATGGGTCCATGTTTTGTGCACTTTCGTCATTTTTCTCCGTGCCAAAAAAACGTAAGGGTGGGATACGCTATTACGGCACTAACTAACTAAAGTAATGCAGTCAGCTTTTATGTCGTATGTCAACCAGTTTTTGAAAAATAAATTTTATTAATATGAAACCGTTTTTTGACTGACTAAAAAGTTACACTATTCTGTAGCCGATAAATAAATCTTTATTAGAAAAAAATATAAGATATGTAACTACTACAGATTTTGCCATACAAGAGCTATAAGATACAAGTAGGTGAATTTGAGTTGTTTTCCGGCTCTCCTGAAAAGTTGTCATTTTGCCCTTACGCTACTCTAGTTCTTAACCCGCGAATTACCCGTACCGACTGTGTGAAACACAAAGATGTCATGATCGGAATGATGCTCATCCACGAGCGGACCGTGTACTTTTCACTTAGCCATGAGTTTTCACTTAGCCATGAGCTCCTCAATCATAGGCATTAGAATATGCTATTGCAAAAAATCAATGAATAATTATTTATGTTCATAAAGAGTCCATGTTATGCAGTACGTCGACGATCAAAATTAAACAGCACTGTTTAATACGTTAATAACTATGGATTTGGTTTTTGATTGTTGAACATCAATTTTGACATTTTATGAATACATAAGTGGAATAAAAATAAAGTTACAAATTATTCGTGCTTACAATATTAATGTTATCGATAAAAGTAACATGCTTATTGCACATTCCAAAATAAAACATATACCTAAAGGATATCATTAATTATCCTTGATTTTCTTTTGTGTGGTAGTTCAACTGCTTTATTTTTTTCTTCTTTTAAGTCATCAATTTAGTAGGTACAGCAGAAGAAGAAAAGATAAGTTCAAATATTCCATGTACATATAAACCTATCCACTATCTATCTCACACGAGAACAGTAATAAATATATCCTGCTATACGTATAACATTTCATAGAATATAGACTAAAAGTATATACCCCCCTAAAACGATATATTTATCTCCATTAAAATCTTTACTTTTATATTTAGCTAATATATAAATAGGAAAGATTTGTTTGTTTGTAAAGAATAAGCTCCGAATCTACTGAATCGATTCTGATAATTCTTTCACTGTTGGGAAGCTACATTATCCTTGAGTAGGTAACATACGCTATATTTTACCCAGTAGTTCCCACGGGACGCGAGTGAAACCGTGCCAAAACAGCAAGTTATTTTTATAGCTCATTCTTAACCTAGTTACGCTAACTTGCCGTTTCAAGTCTTGAAGCCCTCAATATAACGTAAGCCCTATAAAAATATTGAGCTCAAACAAAAAGGTGGGTTTCTCCGAATTATTATATAAATAAGGCGTTGCGCAATTGTGTGGGTCGGTTTTTGTTCACTTCAGTGTAAAGCTTTTTGTTTGTTTTAGGGTTTTGTAGGGTCATGCGCACTTATTCGATTAGTTATTGCTGTAAGTAGATCTGGGTGACTGATTCTTGCATTTTCAGATTCTTTTTTTGCAGCACAGTGTTCGTTTGCAGCTACGAAGTTGGCTACAAGTGTCACGATAGTCGAAATATATATGAATAAAACACTATAAGTGCTATGCACAGGGTGTCAAATGGTAGGTAAACTTGAGAGCGGCAATTTTTTTTACGAAAACTTATTTTTTTGTCTATGAAATCTACATTACTTTAAGTATAATACTGCTACATATCAGATTTTATATTGGCTTAACAATTATAACGTGCTTTCCATTGAAATGATACAATTAGATAAAAAAATAATGACGTGATGTAGTTTTTGAATCGATTCTTCTTGTCTTTATTTCTAAATATCTAAACAATAACAACTAAACTTTCTGAAATTATTTAAATAATTTAAGAAAGTTTAGTTGTTATTGTTTAAATTAATTAACACAGCTATCTGTCTAGACTATCAGTTTTTAATTTTAAATTGTAGCTACAAATAGATATTTTATTATTTGATACAGCATTAAATATTACATAAGTATTTAAAATAATTTAGAAAAGAATAATAAGCAATCGGTTAAATATTATTATTAGGTTTCACTTGCGAAGGTTAAGTTTCATCTTGTAGAACTAGAAACTCTAGACTCTGAACTGGTTTTAAACTTAACTGACTGACCAAGTAACTAAATGACTATCCAATTTCAGTTCTATGTTAATTTTATCCTTAGCATTGACAGTAATATCGTGTGGGAACATATGCATTAACACGTAACTATAGGACCTTCGCCGGATCTCTCTCCGGTCGTGTCGGATTGCCATCCCATCGTGTTATGAGAGTGAGGGAATAGGGACTGCACCGGTGTCTGCGCATATACTTGAGCACAATAATATGTCCTGCACAGCTAGCTGATCTCCCTATTATTATGGGAACATAATTGACACGTTGTAATTATTTTTTTTTGTCATCCATGAATTAGCGGGAAAAATATTAATATTTTGCTAGCCTTAAAAAAATAACAAAAGCTCTTTTACAAAAGTTTGTCCTCAATTAAAAAAGAGCCGCAATTATTTTAAATCTTTCACAAAATACTGTTGGATGGTTGTAACGAACAACCATAGCAGATTGCACTAATCTAAATGATAAAAAATTCCAAAATGAAAATTAATTTAAACTATTTGTTAAATAACAAGGAGAGTTGGTACATATTCCTTGTACAATACAACTGAATGGAATGGAAATTATAGAAATAGTCACTTACAATAAAAGGCCATCTAAACAGATTTAACGAGAACAGTTGGGAGTGTCACGTTCTTATTAGTACCATTTAGTATCGCAATTTCAAATAAATGTATTTACCTACTTACCTACCCACGTGCACACAGTACCTACATGCTATTTTGAACTTTAAGAACAAGCAATGAAGCCGATTTTAGGTTGCTTGAAGTCAAATCTGTGGTATAAAGAGATTTCACTTTCAGACAATGATTTTTATCAAGTTTTTCTGCCACGTGTGTGTAGTTAGGAAGATTCAGGTCCTTTTTTAACGTTTCTGAATGAGTTTTATTTGAATGAATGTTAATTATTAGATTCCGTTCATAACCCGTGGGGACAACTACCTGAATTCAGGTAAAATGTAGCTTGTAGCCTTATCTATATTAATATTATAAAGCTGAAGAGTTTGTTTGTTTAAACGCGCTAATCTCAAAAACTACTGGTCCGATTTGAAAAAATCTTTCAATGTTAGATAGCCCATTTATTGAGGAAGGCTATAGGCTACTTTTTATCCGGGTGTGCCGAGTAGTTTCCACGGGACGCCGGTAAAACCGCTGGCAGAAGCTAGTTACCTATAAGTAAAATATTTCTTCAAGTAGCTCAATAGCTCTCATCTTATTCTCTGTCTCTCCACTACTGGAGGTTAGCTGTCAGCGAATTTTCTATCTTGGAATAGTCCTTTAACACGTTTAACCAAGCAAATACTTCGGCTGATATTATGATATGATATATATCTCTATATTTAGTTGAAATACTGAAAGCAACTCCAAACCAAAATATTTTTATATCTGAAAACGAAAGAAAAACTCTATTTGCATAATTATTCCGATTCCTTATACTTGTTGACCTAAATACGACGGAACCACGAGGAGGTGATATTAATGACCCGTAACGACTTAAATAAACGACAGCTGTTATATGATAATGAGTTTTAAAGTGTATTAAGTAGGGTCGATTTTCCACTTGGTTTGATTGAACGATTATTTGTGTAATAAACTAAAAAATAATTATTGATAATAACATAATTATTCATACATGTAGGTACTTACCACAAACAAATATAAATAACTTTACATAGGTATGTACTTACTTATATCTTCTAAACTATACGTAGGTATTTCTCTGGCACTAATAGTGATATAAATGTTGTTATTTTTTTACAAACAAGTTTATCAATGAAAATGTTTTTTTTTCAATCGACGAATAAAATGTCATGGTTTCGAAAATCAATATAGAAAAAAAAACAATAATTCAAAAAAAATTCAAGTCATACATTCCGATGAATGACTTCTTTTCAGACAAATAGCTTATTTATAACTTATTAAAGTACAGACGACAGCAGGTCAACGTATACGAATCTGTCAAATTTTACCAATCAAACATTATCCTACCCACATTGCGATAAGGTTGAAAATCGATTGCAGAAATTTTACAGATTGTGGTAACGGCTTAGTAGCGGATTCGCCCTAATTTCGTCCGCCCGAATCGGGCGAATGAACTATTTTCAATTTTGAATATTTTTTAGGGCCGGTTTCGCCCGATACAAATTTAATAGCGGGCGAATCAGGTTAAGCAGAATTCAGTAATGTACTATTCGCCCAAATTCCATTATACCTCAAAAAATAACAATTATTTAATATTAAAATGTGATTTTTTATAAAAAAAAGTACAACTGCGTACACAATTGTTACTTACAATACATTTTTTAACCGACTTCCCAAAAAGGAGGAGGTTCTCAATTCGACCGTATTATTATTTATTTTTTTATGTATGTTAATCCATATCTCCGGCAGTTATAGACCGATTTGAGAAATTCTTTTTGTGTTTGAAAGAGTACGATGTTGGTGTGGTCCCATGGTAAGGAGACCAGGGTCTGATGATGGGATCCTGGAGAAATTGAGAGAGCTCTTCAAATTTCGTACGCTTTTTTACGTCGCTGATACTATTACGGGACCGACTGTAACTGTGGGTGGGCATGGGTATTAAAGATATTATAGTTTTAGACCCGAAAACTGAAAAGCATGAAATAAAAA
>NWSH02000008.1:13185453-13205123 GCA_002382865.2 Heliothis virescens | reverse complement strand
TATCAAAATAAATATGTATAGTCATATACCTAGACAATAACGCACATTAAAATTGCCCTTTACACTAAGTATATCAATCAGATTAATAGTTTTTTGAGATATTTGTCGCTAGAAGTAATGAGGGGCGAAGTCCGAAATCCAGCGGACGAAGCAGCGGGTGAAGTACTTAGTTTATTATAATGTGATAAATAAAATAATAAAAACTACAAATTTTTAGTTTCATAAACCACAGAATACTTTATTAGGTTCTATCTACAATTTTTGTTGAACAAATTTATTAATTTTGTGGATATATTTTATTGGCTTGGTTGTCGGTTTGTCGATGTGTAAACTCGGGTTGTATGGCTGTATTCAAAAGCTCACTGATGAACAAAATACAACAACTCACAAAATTGAAAGAGTTTTGGCTAACATCCCACAGACGCCGCGCCCGCGCCGCCGCGAAATAATTGGAAAGAAATCGCCATCGCAGTAATTTTACAAAAAAAAACACAATGTCCATTAATGAATTCATAAAAAGTATAGCTTTTAATACTAATCTATATTAAGTTCATTGAATCTTTAATTTTGTATTGAATATACATTTACATTATTTACAATATTTGTACCACATACAAGTTTTGTTTTGTTGATTTTTTTTTTTTATACTTTAATTAAAAGTTAATTTTACCTTTACTACTCATTGTTTTGGTTTCCCAAATGCAATACAAAGATAGGGTATCGCCGGACAAATCGAGATTTGACAGAGAACACTTTCGAAATAGCGTACCATTCAAACAGTTTTTCGAGATACCGTTGTTCGCGATAGCGTCAGTCGATATACCGGTTTTCGACATAATGAGCTTTCGAGATAGCGTACCACTCATATTTTTTTTCGATATAGCGACCATCGATATAACGTCATTCGATTATCCGTATCACTCCCGTTGATGATACGTTGCTTGCCGATATTGATAGGCATGTAACTGTTTTTTTTTTTAGAATTATCACGGAACTAAGTTTAGAAATTGCTAATGGATGATTTTGTATGTATGGGCAAAGGTTACAATCACTCTGAAATTAAGGACTTTGTAATTATGAATGTATCTTTGTGAACTTCAAGAAGGATTTTAAATAATTTTGAAACATCGATATAAAATGAAAAGATTTCAATTTAATTTATCGTCAATTAATTTATCATTAACATTAATTTATTCTCTGTAAATGAAAGCCAAGCAGGACACTAAAATCATCCAATTAAACAAGAAAGCAATCAGAAAAAAAACATTATCACTGCTTTCGGCAAAAGTAATTAACTCATCCGATCCGTTCAATGTGAAGTACAGACGACAACTGGCCAATCTACCCGAATCTATAAAATTTCCCAATCGAACTTCAACCTTCCACTATTGTGATAAGGTTGAAAATCTATTGAAGAAATGTGACAGATTGAGGTAGTTATGTTGGCGACTGTACATTAAAATTTGTAAATGATTACGAATAAAATTAGGCTCAAGTAACGCTTTAAGAAAAACAACGTAATTAATACATTTACATAAGATGGTAAAAGTTGTTGAAGAGTGAATAATTTGTGAAATTGACCCACCGACACCTTGTAATCACGATACTCATTACGGACTTAGAGAAACTGGGAGTAGCAATCAAGTGTTTAAAATTATGTAACAAGATTAGCATAATTTCATGTCATTATATTTTAATTTAATTACAGCGATAAGGATCTAATCTTATGTCTGTGATTCTAAATATTCATATCTATGTATTTATATAGACGACAGGTCAACCTATCCGAATCTGTCAAATTTTACCAATCGAACATTAACCTTCTACTGTTCTGATAAGGTTGAAAATCTATTGAAAAAAATTGAGTGGGTAGGTTGAGTCGGTACTTTGACTGTCTTTTTTGTGTGTGTGTGTGTGTATGTGTAAATATGGCGCCTGCGGTGGCGTGTTTTGAAAGGCAAAGTGGGCATTTGAAATGGCCCTCAGTGTAACACGAGTGAGAGTGTTTTCAGTCCGTTGCTAAGCTGTTGAACAGGGTAAAACACTTAATGTACAACTGAAATTTATGTTTCAGAAATTGCTCGATTAGTTTTTGGGTTGACTTTAGTTAACCTTACCTTATAACTTTGATATGTTACTCATATATAATTTAGGTTAGATTTAATTTGTTATATTTTATTATTATGTGACATTGATTTTATTAAAGGACTTTTAGTTTATTCAGCACTTAGTCAAATCTTTGTCAAATTTTAAGTATTAGTTATGACTGTTGTTGGTAATATAGTCTGCTGCTTTTAAAAATCATTTCAAGCTTGAACATAGTTATTATCAAACAATTTATAAGATGCATACTTTAACATATTTCGTTATTTTAATTGAAATACAATCGAACTATGAATAAAAATAAATTGAAAACTACTCAACCCCAACATGACAAATTCATAAAACTTTCCTATAATACCGTAACAATTCATAGCCAACAAAACACTACGCGAGTCCTTTTTATTTTCATCGAACCTTTTATTGAATGTACCTTCTTTTGTTACAGGTATGAATCACGAGAATAATGGAAAATGGAAGCTTTTTGGAACGGAAAGCACCACTTGTCATTTTGGACACAATCTACAGTGGGAGCCTCTTTAGCGACACGGCTCAAAGAGAATTTCTTTGCCAAAGTGTAAATTATACCTACCTCTTGAAAATGTTTACTCGCTCAAGTACACGTTGTGGGTAAATATACGCCACAGTTGTATTTAATTCTAAGAAAGAAAAGAAAGAAAATAAGTTTATTTGGCACAGAAAGGAGGCTACAAATATTTTAAAATAAAAAAAAAAAACAAAATTAAAATTAAAACCAGAAATTAAAACAAGAAATTAAATTATTGTGCGCCTCACTCACGACTGCGCCAAATAGGAGCAGTTCAGCAAATGCCAGACAACAGGTAGTGTCTGACGCTGGTCTGTCTAAGATAAAAATATTTGAGCAGGTTTATAATTTTTATCAATAGTCATCAAAAAAAATAGTTTAAAAAATAATGGGTGCATTTTAACTACTGCAGTAAGTACGCTGCATCAGTTTTTTTCTAAAAACGAAAAAAAAAAACACTTTCATTCAGTTTCATGGTAAAAAATGCAAGTGTTTAAAACTAAAAATAAATACAAAAAAGAAAACTATAGACTTCCGACACATAATCAAACCCAAAATAGTAATAATTTTACGTCTCGTTATATTTTTCACTTCGCAATTACTATCTATCAGACTTACTCTTACATAAACTGAGCCACATCTAGTACGTCTAAATGTTATCTGAACATCGATCAACGCGCTAAAATGGCCAAGCGTTTAACTTTATGTAACACGAATTTAGAGCGTAAATAAGAGATAGACACAAGACTAGATTGAGATGATTAACAGTTTGAAATGTTCCTCGTTTTGTCGAACTGTGATTACAGACTTTTTAGCCGACTTCTCAAAAATTAAAGAGGTTCTCGATTCAGATGTTTGTATTTATAGTGCTACCAAATCTTTTGTGCATCTCACAGCTGTCAGTTTTCAAGGGACGACTAACTTATTACTGACTGACAGCAAAAAACCGTCAGACCGTATTATGTTTGAATTTCGAACGGTTAGTCATTTGATAGGATTGAATTCGCATTATAGAAGCATTACCGCTCATTGGACCATAACTCAAGAAAATATTGGCAGTGACAAAAACAAAACCTTTTTAGTTTTTACTATCACGTTCCAAATTCAATTTCTGAAAACTATTTTGCAACAAAAAGCAATTTATATCAACCTCTTTTCTGTACAATAACAAGAAGAGAACCTACTCGTTGTAGATCAACAAACTTAATTAGGAACGGCGCACACTGGCACTACTTCATTCATTACGAGAGCTCTCCCGAACTAGTTCAGCGGCCTTTGTAATTTGTTCTCTAATAACTGCAATGGCTCTTCGTTTTTACAAAACAAGGGCTTTTAAGATTCTTTGTTAAATTAAAGAAAGCTTTCAGTAGGTATTAATTTTTGATGTAATGTTGTTTGGAAAAGTTTGTTGACCATTATTTATAGAACAGAGATAAAATCTCATGTGTTTGAATTTGGGTAATAACCCAAAATATAAAATAAAATATGTGGGAAAAATCAAGTAATTACTTTTCATTTCCATTTTTGAAATCTGGGTAACAACATCAAGTAACTAGCTCTTTAATTATAACAAACTCCTTGAAGAACAGTTTTATAAAAAAAAAACAAATGCATTTTCAAATGAAGAACGCAAAATCCACACTCTCATTGGTTGTCCATTATTGAATAAAGAACTGTTACGTCATCAATATGGAGGCACGGCAGTGCTACGTAAAAGCTCATAATTCTTCCCTGTCAAGGACAATAGACACGTCACGTTTTGTTATTATTGATGGATTTCCTTATATATTGTTATCGTTCAGCTTGAGGTAGCAATGTTACTTAGCATTTTGTAACAAGATAATTAATAGGAGGAATAGTTGATTAGTGGAAACAAACGGATTCGACATTTACCAATAAGAAGGAAATAAGGGCTGTTGTGGGTATAGCGGTTCCGGGGCTGAGGGATTATTTGAAAGAGTAAGACAGGGGTTACACGATCAGTCAGGTGTCATTCTGGCATCAGTCTCAGACTGACGGACAAAAAACGCGGTACATTTTGGACCATCAGTCCGTAAATCAACCGGTTACACGATCATTCTCCCATCATTCATGACCAGACTGATGGACTGGACTGACGCCAGACTGATCGTGTAACCCCTGTCTTACCGCGGCTCTGGTACATAAAGGGCTCCCATTTGCACACATTACGGGCAATTTTGATGATTTCCCAACAAAAAAAATGTACTTATAGCGATATTTACCAATTAGCAATTTAATTTATGTGTTGTAAATATGAATTACAACTATTGCTAATTTATGTTAGCAATACATCCTATATCGTAATATTTAAGATAATTTAATAAGCTTATTGCAACAAATGACTTGCGAAACTCTGATTTGCGCTTCTAATACGAAGACACTAATAGTCTAAGAAATACATTCTCTTTCACGCCTGTAATTGGTGTATAAAATTATTTAGTGTACAATATAAATTAGATTAAAAAACGATAGCATTAGTTTATGTAAAAGTATAAAACATAAGTGCTTCCACAATTAATAAATAACTAAGAGTTTTATCATATACACTAATGTTATAAAGCTGAAGAGTTTGTTTGTTTGAACGCGCTAATCTCAGGAAGTACTAGTCCGATTTGAAACATTCTTTCAGTGTTAGATAGCCCATTTATCGAGGAAGGATAAATACTACTTTTTATCCGGTGCGCGCAGTAGTTCCTACGGGAGAGCGGGTTAAACCGCTGGTGGAAGCTAGTTATTTTATAATTAAACTAAGACTTTTCTTTCAACTTATTTCTTAAAGTAGCTTAACAGTAAAAACTTCAATCATTTATGGTAACTTAAAGATGTACTCAAATTAATCACCGCGGGCATCATAAAAAAGCAATTACACAACTCTTGACGTAATTATTCTTACTATTCAGTAAGAATAATTACGTCAAGCATCTCCATCAAGGTAATTTCGACCTAAAGTGTTAGGATAAAAGATTCATATTGCACTGATCACTGTTTGAATTTATTGAACTAATGCTTTGGTCTGATACAAAAACCAGACACAAATCAAAAACAAGACGAGCTTGATGAAATGGATTGTAATTATAATAACGTAATGTGTTTTTATTATTAGTCTACTTTTATGATAAAATGTAGCAATAGTTTATTAAAGTCTTGAAAAAATATAGACTATAAAATATAATTACCTACTGTCGGTCAAAATAGATCTTTAAAATACAACGTTTTACCTGAAAACTTTACGTAAACTTTTACCATTTTTAGAGGCACTAAAGACAGTCTTTGTTCCTATAAAAATATTTAAACGATGAAAAAAAATTGACGATTTTTAATATTGGCTTGTCACGCGAGATACTTACTTAAGCTTAGTTACTTTAAGTTATAGTCTCAATAAAGTGCTTTGTAAACTTAGTCTAGTGCATAAAGACTTGTTGTGTAAATAATGTTACGTCTGGTACAAGTCACGCATTAAAATGGTGTAAGTTTAACTGTACCTAACTGTTCTATATCTGAACTGCCTAGATGTCACCCGCGGTTTTGTCTGCTTCTCAAGGGGAATATACCTACAAACATCTAATACTCAGATAAAAAATAATCTATCTCCGTTTTAAAGGTATCACCTATCTCTGTACCGAATTTAATCTACAATTGGTTTAACTACTTCAGAGACAAAACGTAACAAACAAACAAGCAAACTCACTCTTGTTATAATATTGGTAAGGATTATGGAACGTACATTTCTTACGTTGTTCTTGAGCAAAGGAAGTTTCAATTGGTTTTGACAACAGTTTCATTATTTCTGCTAGCTTCCGCTGCCGGTATCACCTGCGTCTCGTGGGAACTATTCCGTACATTTGGAGAACAACTACTCTTTTCTCGATAAAGGGGCTATCTACCACTGAAATATTTTTTCTAATCAGACCAAAAACAAACTCTTTTTCTTCTTTTCTTTTTCAAACCAACTCTCCAGCTTCAACATGTTACTAGGTATATATAAATACTTATAACACCAAACTAGCTCAACACAATATTATCCAATTATTATTTCCTAACAGCCAGTTATGTATTCAGTACATTACATGATCCAAACCGATTGGTTCGAGTCAAACCAGTGAACCTCAGCGCATCAGATGCATCTTAATGCTCTAGTTACCGACAAACGTTTTATGGTCATGCTTAAAGCAGTTACTGTACTGGTTACTAAATAAGGATATGGTCCAAATCTTTTGTGGTATCGACTCTCTTCAATTTGGAGGCGAAAGACCGTATCTTTGGGCTCGTATTAGAATAGTTAGGCCTATTTTAAGTAGAAGAGTAGGTATTGAAGATGTAACTATAATTAATACTGTGTAATCTTTACGATAGCTTGTGAGGTTCTGTCAGAAGGGGTCAGAAGCATGTCAAATGGTTACAACTTAAACCACTTGTCTGTCAAAAAAGTAGACATAATAGTTAAACAATTGGTGTGTATGACATATGACTCATGGGACAGAAAGTTATTAACCGATTCCTCAAAAAGGAGGAGTTTATCAATTTGGAAGTTTGTAGGTGTCGTATATTTGTTTGTTTGTACCTTGAAATTATTACTTATAAATAGATGCATATTTATTTTAGAGTACCTATACCTTTTCAAAACAGTTTAGACTTTCAGATTTAGAACCTTGAACATAATCAAATAACGCCTCATTAAACCAAACCAAATTCGAACATTTTCGAAATCTGTACTACGGAATCGGCCATTTTGAAAACAATAGCTAAAAACTCAATTCCACATACATCATAACCTAGACAGTACAATGGTCTAAACAGTCCATATAACCGAATAGTTCTTAAACTTCTCAAGCTATCTACATCACGCCTCTAATTAGATATCGCAATCGTTCTATAAGGATAAGTTACTGTATTAAGCTCATTTCGGAACGGCAGAGCAATGTCGCAACTTCATTGTTGTGCAGATAATGAAACATTTCGCCACATCACTATCTCAAGTGTATCGTGATTCACATCACTAGTCAAGGTTTTATCTCTGGCCACGCGGTTTGAATGCATGAATTTGGAGATTGGTTGAAATGTGGAATGTATAATTTAGTTTTAAATTTCGACTGATTTCTGAATAGAGGAACTAAAATAGTTTTCTGTTACAATATAGGTCCTTGAAGAAAATTTATTCAATTACATAATTATTATAACAGACTTTTTTCTCGATGAATACTAAATGGGACGTACCTATTTCGAAGTTTCATAAGGCTATAATAAAAAAGCTTTGAAAAAGGTTCATAAAACCATCGTTCGCGAAAATATCGCGTAACAAAAGACAGCCGTATCAAGGATTTTACCTTCTGAATATTGTTTTGAATTTATATACTGTTTTTGTATTTAGTAACGAAAATATATATAGATACCTTCATATTTTTCAGATAAATAGATATACATTTTTTATTGCATAAAAAGCGTTCAGGATGAAAAAAAAATTCAAACTCCATATAGTCAGAAATAGAAGAAAAATTCCAAATTCAATTTTTCAAAATGCAACCGAACGTGACGCATCGAACGTAACGTTCAAATATCGTGGATCGAATTTGTGGCAAAGCGCGGTAGGTAGTGATATTAAATTCACGAGTTCAGCCTTCGATTCGAACGTCGATCTGATAACTCGGATATTGCCAGCTACAAAGGTAAGCCGTCTAGACGTCGAAAGCGCTGTAAATACGCCGAGGTAAACGTTATGGCAAATTCGATTCTCGCCGAATGTGCTCCCGAAAAGCGCTTTCCGATTTATTGTCGGTTAACCAATTTTGATGCGCTTTACACGTGGTATGTGTTATTGAGTTTCGGGATTCTTTTGTTTTTTAGATTGAAAGGGTTACATTATTTTGGTTTTGTTGTTGGGAGAATTTGCTTCCTCTCAAGGTTTATACTTTAACATTGCAGTAACAGAAAAACTTCTGTAGTTTTTGCTTTTTATAATGATCACAATCAAATGATCAAATTTATTGTTTGTTTGTGCGCGCTAATCTCAGGAACTACTGTTCCGGTTCGAAAAATTCTATCAGTGCTAGATAGCCAATTTATCAAGGCTATCGGCTACTTTTTATCTGGATGCGTGGGGTAGTTCCCACGGGACGCGGGTGAAACTGCTGGCAGAAGCTAGTTTTACTATAAAGAACAAAAATTACCATGACCGTCTGCAGATAGAATTAATAGCTGCACATCTAGTGCCAAATTCCATCTCAATTTTATTGGTGGCCTCATCCACCTACTTACATATGACCTATTAAACATATCTATACTTAATATTATAAAGCTGAAGAGTTTGTTTATTTGTTTGTTTGAATGGGCTAATCTCAGGAACTACTGGTCCCATTTGAAAAATTCTTTCATTGTTAGATAGCCCGTTTATCAAGGAAGGCTATAGGCTACTTTTAATCCGGGTGCGCGCAGTAGTTCCCACGATAAAGCGGGTGAAACCGCTAGCAGAAGCTAGTGTTCTAAAACGAATAAAACATTATGTCTCCTTCATACAAATGACGAAAACATCTGTTGTCCATTACAAATTGCATCAACAATGACTACAGAAGCAATGCTACTAATTTGTCTTACCACATCTAGTGATTGATAAACAGGTAAACTCGTCATAATTACTGTTTGTCATTACAGTCATGAGATGTACCTATGATCGGAGAGGATTCATTTCGTCATTATGTATCTACCTAGCTAATAGTATGAGATATAGATACTGCAGCAATTTCTACTTATAATAATTATATACAGATGGCAGCATGTCAACCCACTCGAACCTGTCATATTTTGCCATTCGATTGAGTATAGGTTGATGTGCTGACGTCTGTACTTACATATGCGTATATAAAGTTTATAACCATGACTTCAGTAGGTACAGTGTTCTCGGATTTCTGATTAGGGAGACTAGGCCGTCAATGATGCATTTATCATCCATTTCAAGAATGAATGAATCCAACGACTAATCTCTCATTTCAAAACATCATGACTGTTACTTTTCAAAAAAAAAACACACACCGCACGGCACTATAATACTGCACTCCCACTTCTCCCACAATAACAAAGACTATAAAATAAACCCGACGCACCTTTCTTGCCTATTCCATCCAAGACTCATTGATCAACTAATCCCACAAAGCGTAGGTACATTAAATGACGCTGTCATTAAACGGATCGGTCTTACAATAATTGGCTTTCTGTCGTCAATCACTTTCGCTAGAACCTGCTATTTGCTCTCTAATTGTAGGAATGCTGTTCATAGTTGAATGGGCAAGTTTAATCCCCATGCAATAGTTACGAAACATATATTTGTTGCTAAGTGGTTGGTGTGACGATGTGTTTCTTTGAGTGGGATTAATTAATTTGTTCAAATGCTATCAAAACCTTTCATTTTACATAAAAGCCACAAACCGTATCATGTACTAATTCACCTCAATACTTACCTACTAAGTGACGGAGAAAGGATTGCAAAAATGCAATGTATCTGTTAGCAAACATGAATGCATCTAACATGCCGCAGAATGTCGCAAACTGCACAAATCGTAGCGACAGTTTCGCCTACATCAGCGGTAACAGCTGACTGCATTTGACTGGTGCAACCGCACAGTTTGACGAACACTGCGGTGTTAGGCTAGCTACACACTGGTCATAAGGTTCATATGTCACTGGATGAAAAAAAAGGATGACGGATTGAGAATTATGCTTTTTATAATCACGCTAACCTCCACGAAAACCAAAAGTCTAATTGATCGTTTGAATGTTTTCATTCATTCGGTCACAATATTTATTTCAACTGTTTGACATTTAAATTGTATGGACTTCATGTGCTTCCAAAAATACTTGAAGTTTTTCAACGTTTGCATTCTTTCATTTCATTATAATATAGGATTGTATAGTTTTACAGTTTACCTTTCAGTTGCCTTGTATAATTTTATCAGCCTTCTTTTGTTGTGTTATAGAATGTTTGTGAACATATTACTTTTTAAAAAGAGTGTCTATGGAGTTTCTTGCCGGCTCTTCTCCATAAGACCAACTTTTTGGAACCGTACAACTAGTGTGACGTTTCATAGGAGCCTGCAAAGGCCTATTTGAAATAAAAACATTTGACTTTGACTTTGCTTAGGGTTGTACTCCACCTACTGACATGTACAAAAGTTGATGCTGAAACACTCATGGAATGTTCCTTTTATATTACATTCGTCATTGTACACTTGCCTCTACAGTGAACGTAACCCAATTCTATCTAGATTCGACGCCCGATATTGAGGTACGTGCCACAGTGGTTTTGTTATTCTAGAACCTAGTAATTGGGAATTTGACGCAGAATGCGTGATTTTGTGCGTACAACGTGACTCTGTTATTAGGTTTCACAAAGCTGTGGTTTGCTCCATGTGTCAAATAAAATGTATGTTAAGGCACACTGTGTTTTTTATGCCTGAGATTCACATAAAATAAGTGTCTCTAAAGTACTTATCTAGTACAGCTTCTGCCAGTGGTTTCTTCCGCGTCCCGTGGGAACTACTCGGCGCAGCCGGATAAAAAGTAGCCTATAGCCTTTCTCGATAAATGAGCTATGATCTAACACTGAAATAATTTTTCAAATCGGACCAGAAGTTCCTAAGATTAGCGCGTTCAAACAAACTCTTCAGCTTTATAATATTAGTATAGATTTTGTTTGTACATACATAATTTTAAAGGTAAATAGCTATCCGATAGATGGTGCCAAGGTAATCTTTTGAATTTTGATTACATTTCTATGGCATGATCTCTCAAATGGCTATCTAGATCTCTATCTGGAAGCTGAAACTTTACAGACGTAAAGGCCTTAGTAACTTCGGATCAGAAAACCTAACTAGGACTATTTATTTAATAAATTATCGTTCAAGTAAAAACAACACGTCTTATAGGTATAACAGTCAATTGTTTTTCATTACGGAACATTTCAATAGTCTACCTGCATTAAACGAGAAAAATGTTTATTTATTTTTCCTATTATAAAAACTATCCTACAATAGGCGTTTCGACAATTATCTCGAAGTACAATAGGAATCAATAACAAGTGTATTGTTTGTATAATTACAATCGAATATGAGTCAGCCGTTCTATGCTCAGTACTAGACAATTAAGAAATTATATGCGTAACAATGCCTGGTGTGAATATCTTACATTTATTTATGACTAGCTTCCGCCAACGGTTTCACCCGCGTCCCGTGGGAACTACTCCGCGTAACTGGATAAAAAGTAGCCTATAGCCTTCCTCGATAAATGGGCTATCAAACATTGAAAGATTTTTTTAAATCAGACCAGTAGTTCCTGAGAACGAAGAGAAGAGCTCGTGGCTAAGTCAAAGCCGCGCGGATCGATCGATCATAAGGTTAAGCAACGCTTGGCGCGGTCGGTCCGTGGATGGGTGACCATCTTGTCATAACGAGTTCTTCCGTGTTTCGGAAGCACGATAAACTGGTGGGTCCCGGCTGTCATTTGAACATCTTTGGCAGTCGTTACGGGTAGTCAGAAGCCAGAAAGTCTGACAACCAGTCTTACCAAGGGGTGCCAGGTTGCCCGGGTGACTGGGTTGTGGAGGTCAGACAGGCAGTCGCTCCATTAAAACCTGGTTCTCAGCTGCATCCGGTTAGACTGGAAGCCGACCCCAACATAGTTGGGAAAAGGCTAGGCAGATGATGACCAGTAGTTCCTGAGATTAGCGCGTTCAACCATACAACAAACTCTTCAGCTTTATAATATTAGTATAGATTTGGAATACAGTGACTAGCTTTCTGGTGGCTTTGTTCAACATGGGCTTATTAGATTAGATGCCAGAATTGAGCATACATTTGAAGAGTTTTTTGAGTTAAAAGAGCTTTCGAGAAGGCACCGTTCTGTCTATTTTTATTTCTATGATAATAGCAAGGGCCTGTGCAATGTGCATACCACGTTTTTTGAACGCTTGATTATCGCAATACATTTGCGGTGCACGTGTGTATCGATATAAACGGAAACAAACCGCTTTGTAGAACAAAAGTGGCTCATTAAAATAGCGCATCATTTAGGCAAAAATTTAGGTAACATTTTTGAAACACCTCCAAAAAATTATACAGCTCAAAAATAAACTTGTGATAGACCATCTTCAAAAACAACATCTACACACCGTTAATTTATAAAGATACAGCAACTTTCATGCCATTCACTTAGTAACTTACATCACTGTAAGTAAGTGTTAGTTAAGTAATACATTCCAGATTGTATCTACTGTGTTCGTATTCCACAAGCTAGGCTTGCTGCTAAATATTCTATGTCCCGACATTTACTTTAGGCTAAAAGATTTTAATCTGAATTTACGGAACCACTTGTGAGGACCTTTGGGTCTTTGTCTCTATTTTAGAAATAAACTGTTTTAGTATACAATAAACTATTTTCTATAATTTAGTTTCAAACATTTGGGAACTAAAAGAAAACCGGCCAAGTGCGAGTTGGACTCGCGCGCGAAGGGTTCCGTACCAAGCTGTAGTTCCACGCTTGAGTAACAGATGGCATTGTATTCAAATTGCACTACTTTATAATTTATTGTATGGGGACCCCCCTTAATATATAACTTTTTTTAATTTTTAGTATTTGTTGTTATAGCGGCAACGAAAATACATCATTTGTGAAAATTTCAGCTTTCTAGCTATCACGGTTAATGAGATACAGCGTGCAGACAGACAGACAGACAGACAGACAGACAGACAGACAGACAACGAAGTCTTAGTAATAGGGTTCCGTTTTTACCCTTTGGGTACGGAACCCTAAAAAAAGATTTTCTTTTTTATGGAAGCTTAGGACTTCCTCTTCATCACAATTTGTCGAGCGTCTGAACAAAAACAAAGTTAAAGTCACCAAAAGTTTTTCATCTGCTTTAACATCAGTATCAGAAAAATAATCCTGTTAAAGTATGAAATGATGTAAGCATTTTAAAAACTGCCATGAAAGTGTCAAAGACAGTTTACCATCTACTACAATTTCCACCACAGCATTTACAAAAGTCCTTTAGCAAATACTAAAAAGTAAAGATCCGCAAACTATCTCCAAAGTCCAAAGTCAAAGCATTTATTTCAATTGCACCGTTTAGAGGCACTTTAGAATTGTCAGGGAGTGGTCGGTCAGTTAGCCACGACGTTAGCTAGGTGACCATTACACTGAATAGATTCCTTTGAAGAATAATGGGAACTTCCATCAATATCTTTAGTTCACTATTTTTATGTTTTTAAAAGGATAGAATTGCTCTTCTTTTCTAAATTTGTATGTACTTTCTAAGTATGTCTTAGACACCAATGGCTGATAAAAGGGGAAGGAAAACATCTTGAGGAAACTTGGACTATAAAGTCTGAAATCACCAACCCGCATTGTGCAAGCGTGGTGATTAATGCTCAATCCTTCTCAATTTGAGAGGGGGCCTGTGCCCAGCAGTGGGACCAGAAAAAAGGCTAATAAAAAAAAGTATTGCTTTTTACTTAACTCCCCGCACCTGAATAAAAAGTATCCTGTAGTTATTCTCGATAAAATGGCCCGTCTAGCACAGGTATAACTTTTCAAATTGGTCCCATAGTCCTCCAGATTACCGCGTTGAAGCTGACTTACTTTTCATCTTTATAATAAGTATCGTTGAAGTACGATACTTACAATCGACTAATCTTCTGACTGAACTTCATTGATCTAATTCCAGTTAAAAAATGCCACCCCGAATGAACTCTTAATTGAATTCTCCCACTCTAAATACACCCTTTAATCAAGACTTTCTCATTGGTTCACCGACTTCCAACTTCCAATATATTAGAGGGCGTTCCTTTTTTATATTTATCGGGAGCAATATCTAATTCCAGCTTTGGTTCGAAGCCAAGTATTTTCCAACAGAAAAACCTAATTACGATTTTGTCTGGAGGGATGTTGAGGGGGGAATCGTAAAAGCGGTCGTTTAGTCATCCTGAGACTGCAATTATCGGCTCCTTTTTATAGCAATGAACTACATGTACTGGCATGAGATCAATTGGGGTCAGTTGCGAAAATCTTTAATGTGTTTTAGATTGCGGATTTCAAGTTGAAATCTGTTTTGTAGGCAAGCGTTTTATAGCATGTTCGTACTACTTAATGTGGGTGGGTGTTTTTTTCATCGGTATATTTTTTTAAATGGCCTCAAGTAAGTATATTATTATTGCTCTCTTCTTCATATTTTAACAAAAGTTTATGCTTTAATTTCCTTTACATTAATAAAGTTAAGAAATAGGAAGGATAGGAAGAGCCCGTGGCTAAGTCAAAGCCGCGCGGATCGCACTTGGCACGATAAACTGGTGGGCTGTCATTTAAACATCTTTGGCAGTCATTACGGGTAGAAGCCAGAAAGTCTAAAAACCAGTCTTGCCAAGGGGTGCCAGGTTGCCCGGGTAACTGGGTTTTGGAGGTCAGGCAGACAGTCGCTCTATGTAAAACACTGGTGCTCAGCTGCATCCGGTAAGATTGGAAGCCGACCCCAACGTAGTTGGGAAAAGGCTAGGCAGATAATTATAAAGTTAACATATATTTTAACACTGGTACACCTGTGTTCTAACTTACCGTCCAGGTTAACAAACATGAACTTTCCCATTTCCAATATTAACAGTGCCTAGTTGTTAGAACTTTTATGTTCACTGGCTTTATATTACAGCATACATTTCACAGATGGTAGCGTCAGTCGAAGTTGTGCGTTCCTAATCGATCAACTTGATGTATCGTTAGTTTCCTGCTAGACAAGGCCGGTTTGAATCTAGTTTTCTTTGCGTTGGAATCGTGGCTAGTTTTCACTCTGTGTTACTGAGACTGTGGTCTAACTTATCACTTCTTTGTGATATATTTTTTCTTGTGTAAAATAAGCGGTTTGTTAGCAGTAGGTGATGGCATCCTAGCCGATTATCGGCCACGGCGGCTGTTTTCATGTAAGGAGATCAGCCAGCTGCGCAGGACATATTATAGTGCATTTGCGCAGACACAGGTGCAGCAGTAGGTAACTATGTGCTAAAGACAAAGATTAAAGACAACACACGCGCTAAAAGTTTCAATTCAATTCACTACTGTTCGAAAATTCTTTTTTTACCTCTAGATAGATGAGTATAAAGAGAAAAACATATTACGCTGACAGCAAATAACATTGGCATAAGAGCAAAAGGATGATAATGATGTCTGTACTGAAATCCTTCAGAAAATATAAGCTTAAAATGTTACTACCAATTCTTAAAAACGAGACAAGTTTCGAATACCTACTACTCACCTTTAAAGGTATAGACCTAATTGATTACATTTAACACGTGTTAGACCTCTCTAGAGAAACACATAGTCCTTCACACAAAACAGTTCAAGGTCTCAAACCAGCCAAATAGCCTACACATCATTTAATCTCCTTAGAAATATATTACGAAATCGCTCTTGAAAATCTATGTTCAAGTAAAGATGATCTGTAGCCGGCATTCAGAGATAGCAATCAGTTTGGTCCCACGGCTCGCAACACCGTACTGTACTAAGCTTTTACTTTTTGTACTAAGATACGGCGCACGCTAACGATTTTACGACGCGATTATTTTGTCGGCTGCTAAGATTGTAGCGTGATTTGTTGCAAAGTAAAGCTGATATATTTTGTAGCTCATACATGAGATAAGTATGCAGAATTTTATTACATTTTTGGAATGAAGTTACGTTGTTAGGTCAAACGATACCGTATGAAAGTCACGTTCCACAGAATATTGAAATTTTAATAGAATCATATGCACGTATCTCGTTTGATTAATATTCAAGTATTGGATGAATAAAGATTATGGAATTAATATTTGTGATTGCGTTACTGAAAATACGGGTAAGGTAGCTATAGCATTTTTTTTAACAAATGTTAAAATGAATTCAAAATATTCAGGGCCCGTTTCATAAGTTCCAGATATTATGGTAGATAGTTATCTGACAGGTTATTCCCTAGAAAAGAATTTCTATGGAATTATCTGTCAGATAGCTGTCTAGAACCTCTGAAATTGGTCCTTATTCTTCATAATTTATATCTGGTAATGAGTGCCCGCTACAGTTTTAATTAGTTTTACGCTCTCAGTGGTCGATTAATATATGATTACAATTAATGTGCGCTTTATCTTAGCGGGCGCATAGCTCATCATGTTACGTATATTTTGGTCTAAACTAGTTACATAACCACGATTAACTGAGTTGCGTGTGAATTTTACAAGTACCTACTTAGTTTGGACAAGAGGTAATTCTGTTACTATTACTACGTTGGTATTATATTATAACACAAAGTCCTCCTGTCGCGTCTCTTTGTCACAACAATCTCAAAAACCACTTAACATTTTTTCACGCACTTTATATCTATAAAAAGGAGAGATTTAATTTAAGTTACGGATCGAATCGTTATCGGATCGGGCCATATCGGTAGTGGTAGCTAAAAATTTCGTGAGATAAATATCTTATTTAAATATTTGCACTCTCATAAAAATAATTAACATAACTGCGTTATTTCAGTACATTCGGAATGCTAATTAAGAATTAATTAAGAGTTGCAAGATTTATTGAGTAACACATTTATACATCAATTCCTCGTTTGTCAGTCGCTCACTAAATAAATACACAAACAAATTATTTGCATATAAACGTGCACCAGACAAATATCGGTACTCATAAATCATTGGACTATCTGTGCCATTCTGATCTCAATTATTTACGCAATAAAGTTTAAATTGTTTTGCACTTAATTTTGTGTGGGGTAGGGCTGTCAGACTTAATCACTTGTCTTGTTAATTGAATTAAAATGAGCACTGAAAAAAATGTAATAAAGAAATAGAGTTTTACCTGAAACCAGTACTTACCGACTTCCTAGATTGATTTTTTAGGGTATTTACAAAGAAGACTGAATACCTGCCCAGCAAAGGTAGTTATAAATATTTGAGTATAAAGAAAAATCAACGAAGCGTTAAATAAACTGTATTCTTCAAAACACGATAAACACCATTGCTATTCTAGGGGCTCTTTCAATTCAGAGGTTTCGTATCGGACCGCTGCAGTGCCGAAGCGGTGCGTTTCTCGTATGGCGCATGGACGGACATTTGTTTTAATACAAACCGTTCGGCAACAGTGCGGCGGCGGTACTAAGAACGCGCTCTGTAGCCGCACTGTTGCCGCACCGCAATTGGAAGAGCCATAAAATTTACGTCACACAAACAAAACCCATTTTTTTATATAAATAAAATTGCTATATATAAAATCCAATAATTTAAAGAAGGTACCACCCCTAGAAGCTAAGCTAAGCCTGATCGTGACTAGCACGCCTGAACAAGTCACTTTCCAAACACGTTTAGTAAATCCGAACCATTTCTAGAGAAACTAGTAGCTTACAAGGAAATAGATAGCGCTTGAAATATCCCACAATATGCGACAGAGCGGACTTGAATGACAATGTGTATACAGACCCAGTTTATGATCACGACTTGGGTAGAATAGTAAATTGTAGATATCTATTGCTAAAGGTTATATGACTATTCTAAACTTGCCTAGCCTGGTGATTAATGCTCAATCCTTCTCTGTGTGAAAGGAGGCCTGTGCCCAGCAGTGGGACGATAAAGACTACAAAAAAAAATCTTGCCTATTCAAACTCAAACTCCATTTCTTTTTTCAAATAGGCCTGTGGAAGCTCTTTTGAAACGTGAAGCTAGTTGCACGGTTCCAAGAAGTGGGTCTCATGGAGAAGAACCGACAAGAAACTCCATGGACACACTTTTAAAATTCGTCGCTTTTCAAAATCTTCTTTTTGTTCTCGAAGTCTACGAAAAAGTAAACAATAGTGGTATATGGTATTTACTTAAGCTACCTCACCAAGTAACATGAGAAAATATTTAAAACATAATAATAACACTATAATAAAAACGAATGTGAATTTCTCAATTCTAGCCGACCAAATTCTGGACAAACAGCAATAGTTAGTACTGTTACATATATTTCAGCCTAAACTTAAAGAAAAAGGTTGAATACCAAAAACCCGTAGTGTGTAAACCAAAATTGCATACGAAAACTACCATCTATCAAATTAAACTGAAGCTGATGAAATGTAACCTATAAAGTACAAGAAAAATCTAGCAACTAGCACACAACACAACATTATGATCACGATGTCAAAATCGCTTTGTAAGTGGCAACACTTTAAAGGTAATATAATAATGTTGCAAGTATATGTATGTGCCTACCCGAACCACTTTGCGACAATCCATTAGCGATCCCTTGGGAAGTTGTATAGTAATCCAGGTATAAATAGGAAATATAATGTATTGGTTTCATAGCCAGTTGTGGGCCTATGATGTGTTAAATGGGTGGTTACTAATAATTTTATAAAAAGAATAGTGATTATAAAATAAATAAATTATAGAAAGTATTTCGTTACTGCAATCTCTCATTCAAGTAGATCATTTAGATGTTTACATAGCTAAGTTAAGCAACTAAAGTAACACCATTTAGGTCTCCAAAACATTTTTCTATAATTTAATCAAGAATAATCAAAATTAACTAAAAAAAATTGTCAAAACAACAATATATGCATATGCAAATACCTTTGAAGTGCTTTGTACTACAAGAGTAAACAATTAGCATTAGTTAATGTCTAAAATATTACGTGTCTACGTTAAGCCAAGGATAGAACAAAAAAACATTATAATTTTACCAGAACCTTTGCACTCTAATTACATACATACACCTCTACAACATATTCATATTAAATACAAACAAGCATACTTTGTTCTAACACAGTCAGAATTATTAAGTCTGGTCATGGCTTGAAAGACACTTTAGCTTAAGGTGAATGTGACCACTAGAAGCGGGAAATTCAAATATAAAATGGTTTTTTCATGTTTTACCTAAGTTAACATTCAATATGAGGCATGATCTTATGATTGGCGGTTATAATATCCCACAAAGTAATTTCTGATGTCCTTGTTTAACTCCGAAACTT
>NWSH02000008.1:13167951-13185428 GCA_002382865.2 Heliothis virescens | reverse complement strand
CAGTAATATCGCTAGGAATCTCAACCCTTCCCATTTGAATGATACATGTACACCGTTCCATTAGTCACATTATCAGGACCAAGTAATTGTTAATGCATTTGTGATATGAGTGATTAAGATAGATACATATATTCATATTCTAGCCAAGCATACAACAGTAAAAATAATATGAGCTCAACAGCCACCGGATATATCACAAAATCAAACAAAAATGTGTCTGGTTAAATTTTATTTTTAATTATGTGTGCTGTGACGCTATTTGTGACGGTTTATGGTGACCTAATTAATACATATTGTGAATACACATTGATATTCAAATTATCCACAAAGTTTGAATTCATCTCATTATTCACAAGTTCTGTGTATTTATTTGTCTCATTAGTCAGTTGATAATTATGGCTCAATTGATAGCTGTTTTTGTTCAGTACATACTTAGGTATTTAGCTTAGAAATTAGTGAATTTGCTAGGCTAGCATCCTCCTAGCATTGATGACAAAATGAACACTTACACTCTAAAATTACCCATTTTAGGGCTTCCGTAGCCGAATGGACAAAAAAAACGGAAACCCTTATAGATTCGTCATGTCTGTCTGCTCTGTCTGTCTGTCTGTCGTCGTCTGTCTGTCTGTCTGTCGTTCTGTCTGTCTGTCTGGTGCTGTCTGTCCGTCCGTCCCCTATGTCACACCACTTTATTCCGAAACGATTAGGACTACCACAGTTAAAAACTTGGTAGGTAGATGTATTTATTAACCGCTTACGATTTTGTACAAAAATAAAAAAATATTAATATTAGGGGCGGGCTCCCCATTAACATGAAACTGAACACTAAAATATATTTTTTTCATCACTATACATGTGGGTGTCTATGGATAGGTCTTAAAAAAATGGTACTGAGGTTTTCTAAAAACCACTTTTTCCTAAAAGTCAATCATTTTTAGGGCGAAGACAATCCCAAAGTGCCAAAATGTGTTGTCCCCCCCCCTCTAATTTTTTAAAACTACCAGAGTGAAAATCTGAAAAAAATATATGTTATAGAATCTGCATACAAACTACCAACCAAATTGTTTGAACAAGATACAGGTTCAGGTATTTTTGAGATATAGCACTTTTCAGTGACCGCAAATTATAACTTGTTATCATATATTTGTTATGAAAAACAAAGATAATGGAACGAACCCTTCGTGTGCGAGTCCGATCGCACTTGGCGGTTTTTATATAGACGTGAATAAAAAATTATTATAATACTTCTTAAGCAACAATCTGTAATGATTCAATTTTTTGGCAACTTTGCATTCATTTCAATGGTATACTTAATTTTATTTATGGAAAATATAATATTTTAAACTGTTGCCAATGATAGAATTGCAAAGAAAGGACATAATAATGGGCTAGTTGTGTATCTTTTAATGTTTTATAATTTGAAATGTTCCCAAAACAGTTATTATAAACTTGTGTTAAAGCAAAACTCAATGTAGCGTACGGTCAACAAAAAAGTGTCTCCAATCTAATAGATAAACCGGTTAACGTAACGGCTAGTGTGCTAAATACTAAAAATGAAGACTTGAAACTTTGGAGAACTCTACAAACAAATGCAGGTTTTTAACACAAAATGTTTGGAGAGCATAAATCACACTGTTTGACTATACGCTGATCCTATTTGTGTGTTTGTTTTAAGCTTGATTGGATGTGTGATGAGATGCTTATTTTTCCATGTCGCCGCCGAGTTTTAACGTCGTGAACCGAACCAAGATGTGCGTACATACACGCGTTGTTACGTAAATTAGCTGAGCCTATGTAAATGACAGGTAGCGCACTATCCACAACAAACTTGCTCAGTGCTAACCCAGACCTTGAGTTATGTTTATGTTAGGACTTTTCTCCTCATGTAGGAACACTGTTACAACGCAATGTACGCTCATTTTGAAAAGCTATTTGAGACGAAACATTACCAAAATGACTCATTTTGAAAAATACTTTTTGTCGCAACTTGCTTTATTTTACAAAAGTGAGGCCATTTACTGTATTTCACGTTATGACGTTAGTTGTAAACACCTTGTTTGATTGATATTTATGATGTCTACTCTCTTATAATTAAGCTAAAAGATTTTAAAAGGCTCTAGTCATGGTTACCAGATTAAACTGTTAATTTTCACTCACTGTTATTAGTGTATGAGATCATTTTTTCACCTTTTTTCCGAGCGCAAATAAATATACGATAGAACACTGAAAATTTGCTGATAGTAAAATTTTCACATTCATTATGAAATGGATTGATGGACAATACAACAACAATGGTTCACATTCCTGGTTTTGTCTAACTGTACACCAATGTTATCCTGTGGAAAGATAGTTTCATTAGAACAATTCATAACTTCAATGCTAACTGTGAAAGAAGCGTGTAAAAATATAATTACTTTATTAGTTCCAAAAGGTATCATACCCTATGTAATCATACCGCCGGCATTACATGGCGCATAAATTGAACACACATAATAAGTGTATAGTACGCTACATCAAATAGTAATAATATCAACAAAGAGCTTAGTAGTACTTTTGAAAGCAACTTTCCCAGTGCTATTAGCTTCACTTAAATGTCATTGAGAGGCAGAATAATTTTGTTCCGTGTTATTCTGATTTGCCGTCGAAGCGACTGTACCGCTGCTGTTGGCCAAGCGCCTGGTCTTGGCTGTTATTAATAATTGCAGTTGTACAATGCGGCACTGCAACCACATACTAAACACACTAACTCACTTCTCTGAGACGCACTACAACTCCAACGGTTTCAAAGTCACTTTTCCAAAACCGTTTAGTAAATCCGAACCATTTTCCCAGAGAAACTAGTAGCTTACAAGAAATAGAATAAGCGCTTGAAATACCCCACAAATTGCTGACAGAGCGGGACTTGGAATGACAACTGTGTTTACAGACCCAGTTCTATTGTCAGACTTGGGTATAGAATAGTAAAATTGTAGATATCTATTGCTAAAGTTTTATATGACTATTCTAAACTTGCCTAGCCTGGTGATTAATGCTCAATCCTTCTCTGTGTGAAAGAGCCTTGCCCAATCAGTGGACGATAAAGACTACGAAAAAAAAAATCTTGCCTATTCAAACTCAAAACTCCATTTCTTTCTTTCAAATAGGCCTGTTGAAGCTCTTTTGAAACGTGAAGCTAGTTGCACGGTTCCAAAGAAGTTGGGTCTCATGGAGAAGAACCGACAAGAATACCCATGGCACACTTTTAAAATTCGTCGCTTTTCAAAATCTTTTTTGTTCTCGAAGTCTACGAAAAAGTAAACAAATAGTGGATAGTGGTATTTACTTAAGCTACCTCATCCAAAGTAACATGAGAAAATATTTAAACAATAATAATACACTATAATAAAAACGAATGTGAATTTTCTCAATTCTAGCCGACCAAATTCTGGACAAACAGCAATAGTTAGTACTTGTTACATATATTTCAGCCTAAACTTAAAGAAAAAGGTTGAATACCAAAAACCCGTAGTGTGTAAACCAAAATTGCATACGAAAACTCATCTATCAAATTAAACTGAAGCTGATGAAATGTAACCTATAAAGTACAAGAAAAATCTAGCAACTAGCACACAACACAACATTATGATCACGATGTCAAATGCGTTTGTAAGTGGCAACACTTTAAAGGTAATATAATAATGTTGCAAGTATATGTATGTGCCTACCCGAACCACTTTGCGACAATCCATTAGCGATCCCTTGGGAAGTTGTATAGTAATCCAGGTATAAATAGGAAATATAATGTATTGGTTTCATAGCCAGTTGTGGGCCTATGATGTGTTAAATGGGTGGTTACTAATAATTTATAAAAAGAATAGTGATTATAAAATAAATAAATTATAGAAAGTATTTCGTTACTGCAATCTCTCATTCAAGTAGATCATTTAGATGTTTACATAGCTAAGTTAAGCAACTAAAGTAACACCATTTAGGTCTCCAAAACATTTTTCTATAATTTAATCAAGAATAATCAAAATTAACTAAAAAAATTGTCAAAAAACAATATATGCATATGCAAATACCTTTGAAGTGCTTTGTACTACAAGAGTAACACAATTAGCATTAGTTAATTCTAAAATTTACGTGTCTACGTTAAGCAAGGATAGAACAAAAAAACATTATAATTTACCAGAACCTTTGCACTCTAATTACATACATACACCTCTACAACATATTCATATTAAATACAAACAAGCATACTTTGTTCTAACACAGTCAGAATTATTAAGTCTGGTCATGGCTTGAAAGACACTTTAGCTTAAGGTGAATGTATGCGACCACTAGAAGCGGGAAATTCAAATATAAAATGGTTTTTTCATGTTTTACCTAAGTTAACATTCAATATGAGGCGTGATCTTATGATTGGCGGTTATAATATCCCACAAAGTAATTTCTGATGTCCTTGTTTAACTCCGAAACTTCTTACAATTCAAATGTAACTGTCGAAACTATGATATTTCGCAATAAAAAGTTTTTTACAGTTACATTTAAATTGTAAGAAGTTTCGGAGTTAAACAAGGATATCAGAAATTACTTTGTGGGATATTATAACCGCCAATCATAAGATCACGCCTCATATTGAATGTTAACTTAGGTAAAACATGAAAAAACCATTTTATATTTGAATTTCCCGCTTCTAGTGGTCGCATTCACCTTAATTGAAGAACGTAAAAGAAACACGGAACTCCCAACTTTGATGTCAAACTAACTTTGTTAAAGTGAAATGTACTAAAGGATTTTTACTATTAAGGCCTGTTTACACATTGCGATTTCATTACCTGTTGCTTGCTATTTTAATGCAGCAAGATGCTACTTGCAGTATGTAAACGTAATAGTGCAATAGGTAAAATGGTCGCCTGTCAAATATTCCTGCAATAAAATGGCAAGCAACGGTCAATGAAATCGCAATGTGTAAATGGGCCTTTAATTTATTTTCAGTACAGCTAATGAAAGAAGGTATCTATAAGTATATCCCTAAAGCTTTCAAAATGATAAAAATGTTACTTTACTTATTAACGCACGTGACCACTCTATTTTATTAACCAATCAAGTGCATCCGTATTTCTACATAATATACCGACTCGTTCTGCTATGTTTTCTCATTTAAACCTGAATCCATAGCTGTGTACTTAGGGAAATTGGATAGTAAATATTATTTTAATGAAGGAATTAACATTCATAATATCACAGGAGCTGAACTAAGATATTGTCTCCCTATTTACATGAAAAACATTCAAAAATACACATGGATTTCTTCAGACCCTCCTAAACTAGCAATGCGTCATCCCAAAACCAGCTTACGAGTTCCGTAGGATAACAAGCTATAAACTCACAAACTATCCTGCTCAAATATCCTCAAATTAGCCTGACGGTTCTACAAAATATTGCAGCTCTAACCTTGTACTTGATATGCTGCTAAAAATACGAAAGGGTCGTCCCTATAAATAGAAGCAGTCCCTAAGGATGTAGGGTATAAAATTTACGATTCATCTCCAATTTAACTTGTACGTCTTCTAGACTAGGCGTCCCTCGCGACTTCGCCCACGATTCTAACACAGCACTGACCTTTAGCTTCCCGTGTGGGTTTCAAATTAACCTTTAAGTAGTTATTGATAAGCTATGAGGAATGTTGACGTACGATTTAGAAATATGCTTCAATTATAGGGATTTGGAAAAGGCTGAAAATAGAACGGAGTGCGTATTTGTTTACTGGTTAAATACTAATTTAAAAGACATTATCACGATGATAATGGTGTAATTTTTAGGATCATAAGCCGCCCCAATAATTTTCAGAATTAGGTGTTGGCTATTCATAATTAAAAGCTTTTATTATTTTTAAAAGCTTTTTAAAAGCTTTTATTTAACTTGCAATGTATGTAAATAAATATATATATTTGTATGTTCGGGTGAAATCTTTGAACTCAATTTTGAAGTAGATATATTCAACCGTTTGCGCTGAGATTTGGTGGACGCATTTAGTTTGGATGACAATACATGATAAGGTATGTGACGTCATTCTAAATTCAATATGGCGGATCATACAAGATGTCAGAACAGTTATATTTAATCCACTTATACAATATGGGTATCAAATGAAAGGGCTCGTTGAGATTAATTAGAAAAAGTATATGACGTCATTCTGAATCCAATATGGCTGACCATGCAGGATGGCGGAAAGTTACCTTTAGTCCACTTTTACAATATGGGTATCAAATGAAAGGGCTCATTGAGAGTAACTAGAAAAAGTATATGACGTCATTTTGAATCCAATATGGCGGACCATGCAGGATGGCGGAAAGTTACCTTTAGTCCACTTTTACAATATGGGTATTAAATGAAAGAGCTCGTTAATAGTAACCAGAAATAATGGGGATAACTAAAAAGTAAAAAATAAATTAAAAGTAAAAAAAAACTTTTTAAGAAAAAGCTTTTTTTTAGTTAATAATGACATAAAATGGTTTTCAGTAATGTTCACGAAATTAACTATCATGATTTTTGGTATTCAACTGAATTTCATACCTATTATCAAGCACATTTATGTTCTGCTATTAGTGTAATTTAAAAGACTACTACCTAATGGCATACCTAAAATGTTCACACATAACAACTCTCAACATTGCAAGGTACCACAACCGAGAGTAATGATAAATGGAGACCCCAATATTTCTCGTTCTTGGACAGAACGTGTACAATTCCTAAGGAATATCTAAATCACAACAGAACTGGTAAACTAATAGTAAAATGTGAAAAATACATGTAATTTGTATTAAAAACTTTCTAAAAATATTTCTCTCAGTGTTCAATCCATTCAATTTCTAAAATAGCACAAGCTAGGCCATATAACGAGACAATAGATTATGTACTAGATCCTAACCGAGTTAATGTAATTAACTTTAAACTTTATCGCGTGTACTTTATCGAATTAGTATCGTAGACAAAATGTTTTAGTTTTATTATCTTATCTTGAAAATACTTTAGAATTATAAAATGTTTTTTATTTAAGAGAGTTCATCACCTTTGTCATTTGTTTCGGCAATTTCTCTGATTGAAAATACCAGTGTCGTTTCATCATAAAGCATTAATTTAGACTAATACACCATGCTGATAATACACGTTTGATTACCTTATTTCTCATTACCTTACGTAGTATTGTTTAATGTGTTAGCTGTGTACAGTTGTAATTGGATCTCAGGTTTATTCACTGTATATTTTGTAAAATATTATCTGTATCTTGTTAACCTGTTATCTGTATCTGTACCTATTAAATAAAATAAAAATTATTGACCAAAATATAGTAATTTTTCATCAACAGCATCAAACTTCTCCATTTGTTCTCGCATCTTGTGGAACAGACGCGTGCACCTCGCAAATTCACAACATCCTCTTACATGAAAATGTTAGTCGACAAACATATTAACTTTGCAAACGAGTTTTAAATTACCTGCACGTTTTGTGCAAGTTTTTACACAATTTCATGGTTTGCGACCTTAATTAGATGTTTCGATTTTTGTGATTTGCCACCGTATTGTGAATCGGGTAAATCACGAGAGTCGTTCCAAATAAACAACTTAATTATGTTCTAGAACATAAAATATAGTACCTATTTACTGCAGATTGCTTGGTATACACATAACATGGAGGAACTGTTATCTGAATTGTTTTAAGTATGTTAGATCTCCATCAGGCGTTTTGATAATAAATCGGGAGCAACTCTTAAAAGTAATGTATGTTTTTTTTGTCTTTTTGACCTTATTAATTGTATAATCCTTTTCGGAGTAAGCATAAATTCATTCATTGATCATTCACGTGTTAACATCAATTATCGGCCGTTCCCAATAATCTATCTATCTCTGGATTTGCTTACTAGAGATATAATTTTGACATTAGCCCCATACAAGTAATGTCAAATTCCTATCTCTCCGAGACTAATGAATTATAGCTTCGGACCCCATGGATATACACAGAACTTCAGAGTTGGGATATATTAACCAGGGCAAATAGTTTGGTGAAGTGATGAACAATCATGCTTGTAGAGAGTAATCATTTAACATTATAGTGAGATTTAATACAAACTCAACATTTAATTTGAGTTTTAAGGGAAAACAGTTTGCCTTACCTTGTTTTGTAAAAGCCTTGCACCAGTTGTGAGAAGTTCTACATGAGTTATACGCATTAATTCTTGTGCTGAAACTGAAATATTTTTGAAGATGTATTAAATTTGTAATGTAAATTTTATGAAACATAGTAAAATTTTATGTGTGTTGGTTTGTTTGTGACTTGTTGGTATCTAGGCATGAGAATAAGAGTTTTTTGATATCCTACGATTACTGTTGTTTAAGATCACCAATGTATTTCGGCAATGGGTCTCCCAATTGTGTTGTCGTGTTTTATCAGATATAGAACGCTTACAGGTCACATCGACATTACGAAGATCTGATATTTTCAACTTCTTAAAAATTTAACTAGAATCGATGGGAACAACAATAATTTCAGTCGACATTTGTCTATCTTTCTGTTTACAGAGCTAGTTTGTTTAATTTATTTAATAAAGTCATTTTCCAGATCAGCTGGGAGACCAGAACCTCAAACAAAGACCCAAATTGCAGCATGACATTGACCATAGCATGCATGGTAGGGACTGAAATGTCAGAAACTATGAAAAACATAGAAACCGAGACACAAACAGAACAAATCATTGGAGACAATGCCATTGCTTTTTACAAACTTTTTTATAATAATTCATCGGAATCAATTAATTAGGTAATGTTTTTTCGGTATTTTCATATTGGCTCCGGTTCTTATCTTTAGATAATGTATTTGGGTTCACACTACTTCCTCGGGATTGCAGGAGGATACTGTATCAATTTGACTTGCAAGAGGCCTGTAATCGCTGACCTATCCGCTGAATTTTAGCTTGGGATGAGATGGTAAATACAGTTGCTCAGTTTGGTGCAACGAGTCCATTGGGCAATTCAGCTATTCCTCTACAACTATTTGGAAAAATCTCCGTCTATGCTGAAGTGACGCAGGATGCAAATATCATAATAACGAGTGCGGAAGAGATGGACCATGCTAAACTGAATGGCAGAAATGAATGGCAAAGGCAATAGAGTAAAATAAATTAAACACAACATTTTCCTTTCGAAAGGGTCCAAGAAAATAATTAAAAACAAACGTAGAAAATTAAATGTGATGTTGTAATTTGTTTACTGTTTGTGTTAGTGTTTGCATTAGTTCGTTAAGGAAAATTGTATACGTTTAATGCGCAATCTGAATGGATTCGGTGGGCTTTCAAATTGGATTCTGTTATTGTTCAATAAAAACGATGTCAAACTAACCATTGTTCCTATGCTGCACCTGCAGAGTGGGCCGTGGCCTTATGGATTTATTAAGGGTGCGTATTAGACATTAAAATTGGGCATTAATAACAGTGAGTAGAGGTAGTTGACAGAATAGAATGTCTGTACAATCTTTCCACACGATTACGTCGAATCTAATCAAGGGCGTCCTGCCCGTACTGGCACGCGATACTGAGTTCAGAGTTGAATCAAGCGGAGTGGTGTGCATAGTGTTCAGTGGGTGGGATCCAATATCATAATATTTTATCGCGAGTTGACTAGTGGCTGATGCCGTTATTATCAACAATTGCTTACAGACCGAGCGCCAATTGTAGCGCAGTTTGTTACGACAAATTGTCGTCGCTAGCCGCGTTTGTGTTCGAAATCGATTTACGGAATTACTAACGTAACAGCCGATGTATCTGTGAATGCTATGGTGTTTTTCATTGTGTTTATAAAGTGTTTCTAAATAGAATTCAGAGTAAGTTTTGTGGGTATCTTTTATACACTTCATTTACCATTTTTGTGTTTAGCTCTATGAGTTATTATTTGCTAAATCTTCAAACCAAGTTATATGGGAAATTTTCTTTGCTTAATGTTTTAAATTAACTGCTGTTTCAGTGATATACCAGATTTTCTGTAATACTTTTAAAGAAACATCATTTTGTGTATCTAACATAGAATGAATGTCTCATATGAGAGGGAATTAGTACAACAGGTTCGTAATTTTATATTATAGTTTGAAATTATATAGAATATAAACGATTGCTAGTAAGGCTATAGAATTATGAATTATCCACACGACGAATTAGTTTAATGATATTAGTCTCTATTGACTTAAAATATGTGGACTCATGTATTTTCTTTCAGAGAATTAGGCCTGGGTATACTAAAATATAATTATTTGTTGACAGACATAGAAAGGGCCCCACTCGGCCAGCTCCAGGCGTACCTGGCATGAATGGCAGAAAAACGATACTCCTGTACAAATTGGGCCAATGACCCTTTGGTGCAGATGTTTTTGAGGCCATCACAATTTCACACAAAAGAAACCGCCACCTCGGCACACCAAAGGTTGCCAAGCAACCAGAAGTGCTCTAAGAACCATCACATTTATAATAAGGAAAGGATAACAGTTCTTTCTTTCCTATTACTTCACGTTGGTTCGATTATATTAATGTATAGTGAAAATCAGAACAATAAGTTTACCTCAGCTGTCGCGTGCTCTTCTTGCTCAGCACCACATAATCAATAAGACCTACTTAGAAACAATTACTTGTTCTCGAACGTGGACCACTTTACTCACTCTAATAAAAGATGTGAGAGAATTATAAATATTGTTGAGAGGTACCGAGATCGAATCGATAGTATATGGTGCAAGAATCGGCGCTAATCGGTAGTGGTCAGCGGGTATATAATTGTTCTTGTTGGAGAGATAAGATCTGTCCTCGATATCTTATTTAATATCTTGCACTCTCATAAAAATCACAATGTATAAAACACTAACCTACATTACGCGTTATTCAGTGTCACGATAGCACAGTGATTGTCCTGGAATGCTAATAAGACATTTAAAAGTGTAGGACAAGTTGCACTTGGGTTTCAGTAGAGGATAGAGTTGACACTACATCTATTATTATACAAATTCAAATCTACCATATGCTCATCGTTTAATGTGTGTACAGGACGAATGCCTCGCTCACTAAATATAATACACAAACAAATTATTCTGTCATATAAACGTTCGCACACAGACAAATAATACGGGTTTGATAACTGTAAAAGGGTTGGGGGGGTTTTGAAAGAATAAAAGGAATTTGATCTCTTCCCTGAAAACACAAGGAAACCCTGTGCAGTAAAAGATGATCAATTGGACACTATGGAATCGATGTGGCCATTCTGTAACTCCCAATTATTTACGCAATAAGTTTAAATTGTTTTGGCAGCTTAATTTTTGTTGTGGGGTAGGGTCTGTCTCGAGAGACACTTAATACTTCGTCTGTTGTTTTTACATTGCCTTCAGCCAGCAGTAATTCACCAAAAACCATGAGTCATTTTGAGAAATGGTCACATACAGATAATGGAGTTAGTTTGTGACACTGAAACCAAGGTAAACTGTTACCTAGGTATTACTAGATTTACGATCGATAGCTCTATTGTAGAGTGCTAATAGTCACCAAAGGATTCCTCAGGGGCCGGACGATATAGGCGAGCCAGCCAGGCCCCAAGGCCGCGATTAACCTGGGCTTATGAAGACTAATCTATGAGCGTGAATACAAACTGCCCAGGCAAAGGTAGTTATAAAATATTTTGGTATAAAGAAAAATCAACGAAGCGTAAATAAACTGTAATTCTTCAAAACACGATAAACACCATTGGCTATTCTAGGGGCTCTTTTCAAGTTTCCACGCATGACTCAAGTGACGGTTGTATCGATCAATACCGAGCGATCAGCAAAAGTGTCGTAATGACTGCGGGCGGACGTGTGCGCGTATATAATGCTCACGTATGGCGCATTGTGTTAACCGTGCTCACTGAGTATTTTTGTCTTTCTTAATTCACCAGTAGCAAGTTAGTTCGGCAACAGTAGACATGGGCAGATGTCAGGTACTTAGTAACGTAGATCCGCTCCTTGTTAATGCTCGAACTGCTCTGTCGGCAGCGCCGCAATTGGAAGAGCCATAAATTTACAATGCTCGAGCAAGCACTTAATAACATAGAACACTATAGCTTCAGTAATGACATTTTTTTAATAGATAAATACAAATTGCTAATATATAAAACAACTATATTTTGTAAAAACAGGTAACAAAATTCCAACCTAAATGAAGTAAAGCTAGCTATATGTTGAATGAGATTCGTGACGTCAGAAAGACGCTAAAGAATTCACTGACAATATGTCAATATTGGGTACCTAGGAATATCACGTTATGTGTCAGAACTCCGAACCTCAAATATTCAGCTACGCTAGAAACTCGGACGAGGGTTTTATAGGGCTTAAATATCGTATTATGGAAGCCTACGATACTGCTGCTCTTGCCAATATATTAAGTCCGTGCAGTTTCATCACAGCATCTATTAGAGCGGGACCGTTGGGAACCTGACTATTTTGGGAAGTACAGACCCCAATACTTAGATCAGGGTTAACTCGCCCCCCTTTAAACATATCACAGACTATGAGGTAGATAAATAGATAAATTTGTTAGGATATCTATTTAGCTGGAATAGGTAGGTTTATATTTTATTAATCACAGGTCAGTAAATATTCATAAAGCTTATGCCTAAGTAACAGTTCTGGTGTATATAGTACTTCATATAATTTCCTATCTTTCACTCCTAGTGTGTGGAAAGGAGGACATGTGCACAGGAAGCATGAGAGAGAAGATAATCTATAGCTATTTAAAAACCTAACTGGGCCAGCGCTCACATGAACTGGTCTTTTTCATATAGGTTTTTGTCGAGATAGCATAGTTTTGTATAGGGGTGTTGAATATAGAGGCCTTATGTATTGCACGGGGTTTAAAAGAAGATGGAGTCTCTATTGCGGAGAGATGTACCAAGAATCCAGGCTGTCAGACAGTACACACCAGTCTACTCAGGAGACCAAACGCAGTTATATATAATAACTATCGATTCGAATTTTCAAATCTCTCTTGTTTTTGTTCTACAGATTTATCAGTCGCTTTATTTCCAAAGTTGGGTAAAAAAGGTAGTAAATAGGTATCAAAATGTATTCAAGGTTTATTATTTTTTGTATTGTGGTTTCTTGGGAAAATTAGCGTTATTTACTTCAAAAGATCGATTAGCCACCAGGCTCATACGACTATGTGATACGAGTGAGGATAGCATTTCAACGGTTGGACACTGAAGTGATATTTAAGTAACCGACCCTATAATCAACTTTGCACTACATACGTAAATGATAGAATTTATCGTATAGAATGTGAGTGTCCGATCAATTTCTGCAGGACAAACAGGGTAATCTTGAAGTTGCTTCTGCTCACGATGAGCTTGTAGGTTGATATATCATCAAGTATATTTTACTAGCTAATTTCATATAGAAGAAAACATAGAGTTTGAATATCGCATAAATGCTCGTAGTGTGTAAACCACCAAAATTGCATACGTAAGAGCATAGGCACATCTAATTCAAATTAAATTCTGAAGCTGATGAAATGTACTCCAGTATAAGATACAAAGAAAATCTAGCAAGCTAGGCTACACAAAAACACATTATGATGCACGGTATGTCAAAATCGCTGTTGTAATGTTTTTGTGGAAACACTTAAAAAATGGATAAATATAATAATCGTTGACAACGTATATGTATGTGGCCCTACATCCGAACCTACTTTGCGACAATCCATTAGCGATCCCGTTGGGAAGGTTGTATATAATCCAGGTATAAAATAAGGCAAATATAAATTTAACATGTATTTGGTTTCATAGTCCCAGATATGTGGGCCTATGATGTGTTAATGGGTGGTTAACTAATTAATTGCCTTATAAAGAATAGTGATATGGGGAAGAGGTAAATACATGTATGAAGTATTTCGTCTACTTGGCTCTCTCATTCGAAGTAGTCATTTAGACATGTTCATCCACTATTAGCTTATCCAATTCGGGCACCGAGTTCAAGCAACCTACACACGTAACATATTAGTTGTAGGTACTGCTTTTCCGGCCAAGAGGTTCCTAGGCTTAGTTTTAAACGTACAACACGTAGAATAATCAAATATCTGAACGGAGAGGTTGTGAAAACTAAACAAATATATGCCGGTCAATATGGTCGCCAAATAACAAAATTCCAATCTATGTATCGGGGTGAATTGGCTTTAATCAAACAAAGCTCACAGATGTGTTAAGACAATTAGCATTGCAGTTTAATGTTCTATTAAATATCTAATCTGTTGTTGGAAGCCAACGGTTATAGCGGACATCCGAGTAAGCGCGACATGGTGTTTAGGAACAATGACAAAGGAGTATTTATAATTTTACAAGAAACCTTTGCGTCGACTCTTCACTCTCACACTACAATAACGAGGTTACAAGACCACTTACTCAAATGCAACAGGATTACATTACTATATTCATATTAAAAGATAGCAACGCTACTACAAGCATACGGTTGGACGTGACAAGAGCACATCAAGTCAAGGAAGGAGATGAGTTATAAAGCACATAATGGTCATGCGGGGAGCATAGAAAGCTGCACACCTATGTTAAGTAAAGGTCCAAGTGGAAGGTGATAGCTCGCAATGACTAATAGAACTTAATGCAGACAGAAATGTGTCTGTGATATAAAAAGGCAAAGCATGGCTATATAGGTCAAAGAATACATGTTTATAAACTACCGATGAGATCGTGATTTCGCCATTCACGTATCAGTAAAGAACGTGCAACGGTAATAGGAAAGTAAAAACTTGTGTCATTTGAAGATGAAGGAAGGGCATCTATTAACAGATTATATGAAGCAAGTACTGAGATAGTGTCGGTAATGAAATGGTTGGATTCGCGAAGTTAAGAATAAAGTAATAAGCAACCACAAAGTAATTTCTGAATGTCGCTTGTTTAACTCGCAGAAAAAACACGTGATCTTAGAGACAAATCGAAATGTTTTAACTGTCGAAACTATGATGGTTCACTAGACGACAACATTAAAGTTTTTAAATTACGCAGTGTAACAGTTTAAACTTTGGTAAGAGCGAGAACGTCTATCGGAGTTAACACAAGGATATAGGAACTTCAGTAGTGGAATATTATATACCGCGCAATCAATCGGGAAAAGATAACCGGCACTATCTATATATTGACATGTTAAACTTAAGGTGTTAAGAACATGAAAAAGAACCGATTTGATATGCCAATATTTGTAATTTGCTTACTAGTTAGAGACGTATGTATGCACCACTTATAATTCAGTGAAGAACGATAAACTTGAAAGTAGCACAGGACTGAACTCGGGATAACACTTGTGGATAGTAATGAGAGTCTATTATAAGATTGAGCATTAGTCAGATGAGTGGCTATTTGGAAGACTGGCATAGAGCATCAGGTAAGATTTTTAGTTGACAGATGGATGGCTCTCCTCGCCCAATGAATTAAGGCATCCACGTAATGGAAAACGCACTGCGGACAGATTTTCAATAGTACAACACTCGCACTAAATACATGCCAGCAAAATACTGTGGCACATCTGTGTTAGACTCAAGAGACTTTATGTCTCATTTCACACTCGGCTATGGTAGTAATATAAGATATAACCCACGAAAGGAGAAAAGACATGGCTATTGTGAAAGAGAAGAAAGAAAAAACTCAACAGATCCGGCAAGACTAGGATTGGCATAAATGTGGCAGTTAATGGAGAAGAGCGTAAAATATGATGCCGGGCTGCAGATAGGTAAAATGAGTACGCCTAGTCAATATATTAACTGTGCTGCAAATAACAACTGGCACTTATGCAACGTCAATGAAATCGGCAATGTGTTAAATGTGGCCCTTTTTACTTATTTTCAGTACAGCTAATGAAAGAAGGTAAAATCATTAGATTTACCTAGCTCAATAGCTTAAATGTGGTGCCAGTGGGTCATCCATATAATGTCTATTGGGATCAAATGATAACTAAAATGTAAGCTAAATTTACGCTGTATTAAGTGCGCTCGCATCCGCGAGGCTCACGGACTGCATCTCACGCTGATTTCAGAACACATCAAGTCGCATCCCGTGTAGGATATAGATCTGAAGATTCTCCATAATATATCAGACCCATTCTGCACCAAAAAAGAGCGTGTGCGCGCTCTACTAGCGCGATGGTTTTGGTCAGTGTTAAGGGCCTGAGATCAGAGGGTGATACTTAGGGGGATAGTTTGGTAGTATTAGTCTTACACTCACTAGTTCTTATTTTCAACATAAAGTGAAAGAAGAGATTAAAGCATCTCACTTGGAAAGTACTTGCGATCAGGGGGTGAGTCATGAGAGTGGCTATAAACGCATTAGATCATAATGCTCCAATCCTCACTGATTTACACCGAAATAGCACTTAAAAAAAATTAATTCCACATGGATTTCTTCGAGACCATCTCGAAACCAGTCTAATGACGCGTCAAATCCCAAAACCAGCTTATAAGCCATTCCGTAGGATAACAGCTATAAATCTGACGAAAACATATGCGGCATTGAGCTCAAATATCCTCATGTTCAGGAGGTGCTCTGATGGTATCTAGCAAATACTTGTCATGCTCTAAAGCCTTGGTAACTGAGTGAGTAGATATGCTGGCTCAGGAGGAAGAGGAGACATCTGGGGTCGTCCGCTTCATTGGAAATACGAGGAGATCCCTAATGGATGCTGGAGTATCTAGAATATTCTATATCGAGGTTCTCCAATTTAACTTGTATGTACGTGACCTGTCTAGACTAGGCGTGACCTCGCGGACTAGTCGCCCACGATTCTAAACACAGGCACTGACCTTTAGCTTCCCGTGTGGGTTTCAAATTCAACCTTGTGAAGTAGTTGATTGATAAGTATGAGGTGTTGAGCGATTATTTAAGATTTAAGAAAATTCAGGCTTCAATTATAGGGATTTGGAAAAGAGACTGAATAATATAGAACGGAGTGCGTATCTTGTTGACGGTAGGTTACACATACTAATGTATAAGACACATTATCTTACGATGATAATGGTGTAAATTTTTAGGATCATAAGCCACACGGGAGCCGCCAAGTATTTTCTCAATTTCAACGCCGCATGATTTGGCTATTCAATATTAAAGTTCTCTATGTATTTTAAAGAGGCTTTATTCAAAAGCCTTTATTTAAATTGCAATGTTATGTAAATTAAATAGTATTATCTATTTGTAGTTGTTCGGTGTGAAATCTTTGAACTGTCATTTTGAAGCAATTAAGATATATTCAAACGCGTTTGGCGCTGAGATTTGGTGAATTAGCCGATTTAGTTTGGATGACAATGACATAAGAATACAGGTATTGACGTTCATTCTAATTCAATATTGGCGGATCATAAAAGAATGTCACAGAAAGTTATATATAATCACTTATCAATATGGGTATCAAAATGAAAGGGCTCGTTGAGATTAATTAGA
>NWSH02000008.1:13103144-13153134 GCA_002382865.2 Heliothis virescens | reverse complement strand
TTGTGATTGACGCTGCAGTATTTTAGTACAATACATGTACCTATGTAATCTAAGAAAATGTATCTCTTAATTATTCCATATTAAACATTGAATTTCTTAGATATATATTTGTTGTTTTTAATAAATAAACATATAAAATTATATGTTCCACATAATATGTATGCGCAAAACCCGCTATTCTTCATTNAAATATTTTATTTTGTGATTGACGCTGCAGTATTTTAGTACAATACATGTACCTATGTAATCTAAGAAAATGTATCTCTTAATTATTCCATATTAAACATTGAATTTCTTAGATATATATTTGTTGTTTTTAATAAATAAACATATAAAATTATATGTTCCACATAATATGTATGCGCAAAACCCGCTATTCTTCATTCATTCGATTATCCGGATTTTCGATTATCCGAATGCCTAACGACAACAATTAGTCCGGTTAATCGAGTTTCTACTGTAATTATAATGTTGTTTGACTGCTGCTACCTAACTGTCCATTCGTGCATATATTTACGCATATACACTTCTAAACTCGAAAACTATTGCAAGAATTTTCATGAAATTTTCATCAATGGATTTCACATATTCTAGAAATCTATACTAATATTATAAAGCTGAAGAGTTTGTTTCTTTCTTTGAACGCGCCTATCTCAGGAACGACTGGTCCGATTTGAAAATTTATTTCAGTGTTAGATAGCCCATTTATTCAGGAAGGCTATAGGCTACTTTTTATCTGGGTGCACTGAGTAGCTCCCACGGGAAGCGGGTGAAATCGCTGGCAGGAGCTAGTATTTAAATAAACTTACTTATACTTAATTCATACTCAGTCAAAGCAGGGCAAAATCACTATACTAGGTAAAAACATGTGTTACTATTATTTACTTTATTCACGTCACTGTTTTCCTTATAAAGAAAACTATTATCCAACACGTTTTTCCCATGAGGCAACAAATACTTAATTCTTACAAAAGCAACTCATTATACCTTAAACCAGTTACAAGATTACCATAAATATGATATAATATTTTAGTTAAGTGTGTTAGAAAAACCTCGTGTCAAGGTTGAGAGAAACTAAAGCCGGTAATACGTCTTTTCAAGGTCATGTCGTTCGATTTTTACGTCATATCGATATTATTTCTTACTTATTCCCGCCTTCGGATTCACCCGCTTCCCGAAGGAATTACTTTCTGTACACGGATAAAAAGTAGCCTATATGTTATTCTAGTATATAAGCTACATTACTGCCAAGTTTCAACAAAATCCGTCCAGTAGTTTTATGCGTGAAAGAGTTTGTTACAAACATACAATTTTCGTATTTATAATATTACGATAGATATTACAAATGTAGTCCACGTTGTTATTAAATAATGATTAGAGAATTAAGTATTAACAAATAAATCGGTTACCTTGCAAAAAGATTGTAAAGCAATTACTCAATATTGTATTGTAAGAAAAGACGAGCTATTAGAATGGTTAGCGTAACTTCTTTTAGTTTATCTAAAGATATGACCTCTTTTATAGAGAAGACATGGGCGGATATAAAAAATGAAACTTTTATTTGAATTATGTTATATTAAAAGTCTGAATTCTCATTAGTTCATCGTGGATAGTGTTAGAGTTTTTAAAATATTCCTTACTATTTTCTCCCACCGTTTTAGCCTATCTTAAGAGGATATTACTTGCCACACTGGTAGAAAAAGTAACCTTTATATATTTTCACATCATTACTGCCCAGTTTTATCAAAATCCGTTAAGCCATTTGCGCATGAAGAAGTGTCAAACATGCACACTCACAAACATTTCCCTTCATAATATTAGTATGATTCATTCAGAATTAATAAGGTTTCTATACCTATTACTTACTACGAATAGTTTTGTAGAATACATAACCAAGGCTTAGCGAGTGCCATTACTATTAAAGGAAGCTTTAAAAGATCTTTTAGTTAGGAATGCGTAAAGCGGGTCGGCCGCCATGAATTATATATTAAGTTGGCGCGCCACAGGCGTCTTAGTTTTACAAACTAGATGTGCTATATAAAAATTGTATATGTAGGTACCTATACCATTTTTACGTTATGATGAGTTCCCTGACAGTTCAAATTTTTCCATCACACGCAAACTGCTATAAAGCTATAACAACAAACCAACAAAATAAAGTTATTTTAAAATATTGTATCTTTGTTAATTACCCAGTAAACGATATTTTTTCATATTTTAAATGAACTAAATAAATATTAATGGCTAATAAATTAAATAATCGATGTAAAAAAATATGAGTTAAAACAATGTCGAAAATGACAGATAAACGAAACGGAATGTGACTTGCGTCAATAAAGATTGACGCAAGTTACTGAATCGAAAAAAAAATCGATGTATAGTAGTGGCCATATGAAAAATTTTAAATTCCGATTCCATTTTCTTTGTCAACCGATTCGATTTAATAAAATAATCGATTAAGTTTCGTTAGGTTACATCACTCTAACTGTCAGATATGAACTGCCAGGGAACTCATGCTAAAATAAAAACACTATACATCCAAATATTTAAGTGTAACACGACTTGTATACTTACCAATTTCTACTAAATATGCTACTAAAATCCGTTCTATCCCTGTCCCTACTAATATTATAAATGCGAAAGTAACTCTGTCTGTCTGTCTGTCTGTTACGCTTTCACACCTAAACCAGTGAGCCGATTTTTAAGAAATTTGGTACAGAGATAGAATAGACCCTGAGGAACAACATAGGTTTTTTATCCGGGTATGGGAAATAGTTCCCTCGGGAAGCGGGCGAAGCCGCTGGGAGAAGCTAGTGGTATCTAAAGTAGCATCTAAAGTAGCATAAATTTAAGTGAGTTCGCATTCTGAATGTTTTCTTAGTGTGGTATTAAGGACTTAATCTCCCAAATCATCGTTCAAATAACACCGTATGAAAACAAGCCATATCTAGAAGCAAACACAGAATTACAGCCACATCTTTGCACAACCATAAAAGCGTACTTATCACGTTAATTAATTCTCAGCTCATCCAGTAGCTGATACACATCTGTGTATGTACAAAGAGTACACAAATTGTGTAAGAGGGTGTATTTTGTTCATGTTGAGATATAATGTTGGGTTATTTAGTAGCTTAGTACATATTGTATGAGTGTATCTTTTATGTGTATGTAAGTCTGTATGTCAGTCGTGCGTTGTTACAAGATTGAGTTGTATTGTGTTTAGTTGACGTCATGATTAGTTAAAGTAAAGGGTTTGAGGTAGTTTTCGTGATTTACCTATTAGTTTACTTCGTAGAAATATTTGACTGAGTATGCAACGTGTTGTATGCAATCATAACATAGTTTTAGTTAAGGCGATACTTTCCAAGTTAATACACGCCTACCCAATTTATCCGAACATCCATAATTCGACTTTCAAAAAACCCTAGATATTTTCCAAACATTTCAAAGGCACCTCGTTGACTCCTACGCGACTAAAACTAACTTTTACACCATCTTTTGTTTTTCTCACAACCACTACAAAATCCACACATTAAAATCTATCTTCTCTTGTTACAGGAAGAAAACATAGCCCTCCGCTTAATAAAGCAGCATTCAGACATTGAAGAGCCAGAAAGCAGTCCAGCTTCTCCTGAAGAGGTCTTAAATACAGGCAACACTGGTACCACAGGCCGGGCCTACTTCGACGAGGCTGGCTACGTAGCTGGAGGGTCTAAGGACTCAGACCCTTATGTGAGGAACAGGTTCAATCAGGCTGCGTCAGATAACTTGCCTAGCAATAGGCCTGTACCTGATACGAGGAATGCTATGTGAGTTGAATATGCTTAAGTTCTAGACTAGACAACTGATTATCGAAGTTAGTTAGACCCTGGCTATCTGGAATCATTCAGCTCGCTAGCTTTGTTCCTGCGATATCCTTAACTTTCTCATGGCACAGATGACAGGTCAACCTACCCGTGTTCTTCAAATTTTACCAATGGAACATTAACCTTCCACTTTTGGGATAAGGTTGCAAATCTATTAAAGAAAGACAGTCTGTATCAAAATCTGTCTTTGCACCTATATTATTACTAGAAGTAGCAGTTCATTAATACCATGAATTAACAACAGGCTTTAATAAAACCGCAAATCATGAAACAACGATACGTAGCTTAGACTTTGAAAGATTATGATTGCTCTTGAATAATTCAAACCAAAACATTATAACCTACTATGATGAATAAAGCTGCTCAGCTGGTTGAGATGCAAATCTCTATGAAGATAGGTGCACCTTCAAAAAGATAAAAAAAGGCTAGAATTTTGCCTGGTGTAAGAAAGTAATCAATAACAGCAGTCTTGCTCTAAAGATTCTGAATTATAAAGAACATCGTTCAGGTACATCCATCAAAAAGACCCAAGATCCAACCGAACAGAAGCTATCAGACATTTTTCAGGCTTCCGAAGCCACTTAATCACCGTCATTGATATTTGCATGAGAACCGAGTTCGGCTTAGCGTGTCCTCTTACAAAAAGGGGTCAGCCATTCTGATGTTGACCCAATAAATTCTACGGAGAATAAATCATGTTATACGCTGCTATTTTCGCTAGATCATAGTTTTTCTTCTTCGTGGATGACGTTGAAATTGTTTGATTGATGCGAAGTTTTTGTATGGAGGGTGGTTATTGAGACCTATGTCCTTGGATTTGTGTAGCGTTAGAAAGAACCATCATGGCCATGACAATAATTAATTTGATGTTAAATTTTCTTCATCTATGTGCTTTCTATTAGTGGTGGTTACCTGTCAACTAATCTAAATTATTTCTGTCTTGTGCCAAACGAAACAAGTCTTCAACGCTTAGCAAGACTCGTCCATGCTCGAATATTTCGCAGCAAGGATTTCTTGTTCCTTCTAGCGGTTTATATTTTATTCAGCATACTATAAAGACTTTTAAACCAAAATATCCTTATTAAAATTTTATCGTTCTAGAAATCCGGCTTAAGACAGGCATATGTTGAACGTAGCAAAAGTTTTTTCCCACGTTTTAATGGACTCCTATTGTTGGAAATATGTTGTAGGTACGTACCTAATAATCGTATTTCCCAGTAATTATATATCCACAAATCGATTTATAACGAGATATTGAGTATGATTATTTTCTTAGAAAATCTATTTCTCGACACGAGAAAAGATTATTTGTATCGTCCCGTTGAGTTAAAGCGCTTTTATATTCCACCTAAAGTTATCAGAAACGTGATGAAGCTCAACTACAAAAATATGCAGATAATAATCTTAGCTCTTTTTAATCCATATGCTGCATATCCTGATATGTCTCGTTGCTCGGTACCGAGTTCAATCTTCAGCCCCCTTCTCTCTAAGGAGCGCGTTGTTCCACGTGCTCCTCAGAGAGTGTCAGCATTTCCCTGTGGGGCCCATTAGGGCCAGAGCCTGTCGGGGCTGCGGATAGTTCGAAAGAGTTACCGCGGCCCTGGCACACAAAGCTCCCGAAGGAACGCGGTGGGGTTTAGTCAGTAAAAGTCTGACACCCCCTCACGCTGTCACCCACAGCGGGAGGGGTCAAAAAGAAAAAGCCCCCTTCGCCATAGGAATACCTTCGCTCCAACTATAATCTTCGTCCCACATAAAGTTTTCTGAAACTCTACACAAAAACCTATCACCATCTGTCAAATTCTACACTAACACGAGAGATCAACAATTACGTAACTCAACCATAAAAATAAACACCTAAGTTCAATATTAGATGTTCTTAACCCAAATTCCTGACTCAAAGAAGTGCAGTGTCAAGTATGACCTCAATATGCAACCTCATATGTAATAAGAGTAGGCATACGACCTCCTTGGACCACGGTGACCTCACAGCCTCGGGTCAATGTCTCGACAAATGAGATGAAGATTCTGCAATGTATAACGAGAATTAATGAGCAAATATGGTGATGAAAGGTTATGAGTAATGAGATTTTTTTGGAAATAATGAGGTGGTGAATTTTTGATGGTTGATTTTTCTAAGCAAAATATATTTGGTATTACGTAGTAGAATAAACTTGACATACCGTGATTAGGATATTTTTAATTGAACCAGCGTTTTTTTGGTACTTTATGAAAGAAAAATTACTTGATGAATAGTTTTTTGAAGAACATCAAAGTATAAAGTGAAAAATAATGAAAATATATTTTATAGACTTCATATTTAGGAACTCATAGTTGTCGTATCGTAGTTAGTAAGTTATCATGTAAAAGCAATAGTATCACTCACACTCATTGCTTTATAAACAATCAATAATACCAAGTTCTCTTTCACAGGTGTCGGCTAAAGAAGTACGATGACGACCTTCCACAGACAAGCATCATCATCACATTCCACAACGAAGCCAGGTCCACACTACTCCGAACCATCGTCAGGTAATCACAACCTCTATCATTTACTCGGGAGTCTTCGGAGGACTTCGGGAAACTTCGGGAGTATTCGTTAAAGACCATTTAAGCCGCAAGGCAGTTGAAAGTTTTAAGTCGAAAATCTTGGGATATAAATAAACTGATTTTAATTGAATAAGTTAGTGGGAAACTTTTATTGAAATAGAGATCTAAATCTTCGTATCCAAAAGTTTTACTGGATTTTAAAAACATTTTATCAAAATTGGGTCGAATGGAACAATTGACTTAGAGCCCACGCACACTGCAAACTAAACTATCGGCCGATAGCTGATTGATTCATTTTGAAACTTTTTGTCTGTCTGATAAGTACCTGGTAATTTTAATGTCTCATTCATCTCTATTCTGATTTATAAGCCCGAAGAAACTATCGGACAAGTAATTGTTTGAAGTGTGCAGGAGTGCGCACGTTATATGACGATAAACAATTTTGTGATCTCTTACTGCTTTTAATTTTATCATTCTAGGCAAATTCTTCACATTCAACAATGTCTAATGCATGTATTTTTGTTCCAGCGTTCTAAATAGAAGTCCAGAGCACCTGATCAAAGAAATTATTCTAGTCGACGACTACAGTGATAACCGTAAGTAGCTGTTCATTATAATGAATTTATTTATTGTGAAATACTAAAAAGATTGCTTATATTTTCACTAATAACTACCGCACTTAGCCGTCCCTCTGAAATATTTGTACCGGCAGCCTATTACTTTTAGACTTTCTTTAACCTAACTAAAGTTGTTCTTCTACATTTTCCACGACGCCTACACATACTCTTAAACAATACAAAAATTTCGCAGATACAAAAAGGTAAACTAACATTGCAAAAACTATACCATATAGACAGATCTAACAGAGAGTGCCATAGAAATGTTTTTTTAATTTTAACTACTTTTATGTCATTCATGTCATTCTCTGTCATATACCTACCCGAAACTTTATCTGGAACCTCTGAAATTTAATATGGCACTCATTTAACGGGGCAGTTGTAATTAGCAGTTTTGGTAAGTTAAAAATTATAAATGGCAAGTTTAATAACTATTTTAGCAGTTAAAACTAAGCAGTAAAATATACAAAAATCAGTAATAAAAAATAATGAAATGGATCACTGAATATATAATTGAGCAGCAAAATAATTAAATGAGCAGTAAAAATGAATAAATGAGCAGTTACGTGTGGGCAGTAACAAATCGGAATTTGTCGGTAAGAAATCTCATTCTAAGCAATTCTATAAACAATGAGGTAGTAAAATGCAAGCAAGCAGGCAACATGCAATCAAGCATGCATCGTGCAGCAGGCATGATTTCTGTCATGGCTCCGGCGCTGCGGGGCTCCGGCGGTCCCACGCGAGTTTATCGTCGCAGATAGCTTTAACGCTCACCACCGCAGCTTCGGCTTGCTGGCCGGCTGTGCCGGCGAGCCTCAGTCGCGGTGGCGAGTGTTACAACCACCTGCTCCTCAACTCGCGGCCCGCCTCGCCCCTCCGCGCCTACGCGATTTTGAATTACACTCTAGGGGTAGGGCAGACAAGACTACGTGGAGTCGGATTTACAGCGATTCGTTTTTGCCATTAAAACCTAGTCTATGACAAACTTGTTATGGACAATGAATTTCGGAAATAAAAATGTAGGTGACGAAATGGAGTCCCCTCGCTATGATCTGCTGAACTATTTATCGAACTGCTCATTCCATCATTTTTACTGCTCATTCTATTATTGGACTGCTCAATCATTTTTAGAATTGACATTGTATGATAAAATAACCCAACTAATTGTTTTTTTTACTGTCCATGTTTTACTGTCACAATAATTAATCAACCGCCATTAAATTAAATAACTGCTCAATATGTTTTTCAACTGATCATAATAACATCTCGAATATTTAAATAACAGCTCAAAAAATTAGTTCCCATTTAATATTATCTATGTGTAAGTAATTGGTTCACGTACTTTGCACAACATCCACTTACTTTTACATACAACAAAGTATAAAATAAAAGAGGTCACTTCGATGCGCAGTAAGCCAGCAATTACGTGGATTACATAAATCAACACAACCTATGACCCGGAATGGATTATGTGATGCACAGTGCATCTGTACTTATACTAGGAATTGTGATAAGTTAACCTAGTTTCTGTTTATATAATCTATTTTATACCAATCAAAGTTGATAAAATCTCTTGATGTAAAATCTAAAATCACTAGCTTCCGCCAACGGTTTCACCCGCGTCCCGTGGGAACGCCTCATTTGATAAATGGCCTATTTAACACTGAAAGAAATTTTCAAATCGGAGCAGTAGTTCCTGAGATTAGCGCGTTCAAACAAACAAACTCTTCAGCTTTATAATATTAGTATAGATATGGCTAATCTCATCAACCTTTCGATTGTTCATTTATTATATTTAATTAATAAAATTGTAATACATTTAGTCTCTAGAGATGAAAATGCTATGAACAACATCCTATTGTGAAAGTCTGAAAAAGATTTATGTAATAAGATAACAAAAATAGTACCTGTATAAAAACAACACTGATCTTCTATTTAATAGATTGCTTTTACTTTAATTAAAACAACGGTAGGTAATTACATTTTTATAATCTTTAGCTCTAATTCTACATTTATTCTTAGAATTAAACTTTTATAACAGGATTAAGGAGATCATAAATCAAAGTTTAAGTTTACAGCTCGCGTTTTATTTATGGCGAAATGTTGTAAACAATGTTGCGGGCATTACTTTACTTGATGTGGTCTTAGCTACGTTATGCATTGCTGGTTTATACATAAACATAGGGTGACGTAATACTACGTGCATCTATTGTGCAAAAATCATTATCATCATCTTCCTGCCCTTATCCCAATTTATTTGGGGTCGGCGCAGCATGTTTTCTTCTTCCATTTTCTTCTATTTGCCGTCATCTCACAAGACATTCTTCCTTGCCATATCGACTTTCACGCAATTTATCCATCGTTTCTTTGGTCGTCCCCTTCCGCAATATACATCTACATTCATGCTTAAAACCATCCTCACAACATTATCCTCACGCCTCCGCTTCATATACCATGCCAGCCGGTTTCCGCATTGTGCAAAAATAAGTGAGATAATTATGTAGAAGTTAGGTTCATATTTTTAACAATGGCAGTATTATCACATCGTACCAAGAAAATAAAAATGAAAGCAAAAAAAAATATTGCAACAAGAGAAATATCTGTATAATTTGCGTATTTTTACATGCTTGTGTAATTGACCGTCTTACTCACAAACGCTCCGAGAATTTCTTTCACAATATCAGTAACAATGGTATGTGAAATGTGAGGCTAAGCTACCCGAAATAATAACAAAATCAAAATCTTCATGTCAACTTAGTAATAGGAAATCATCTGCCTAGCCTTTTCCCAACTACACATGTTGGAGTCGGCTTTTAGTCTAACCGGATTCAGCAGAGAACCAGTGTTTTACATGGAGCAACTGTCTATCTGACCTCCACAACCCAGTTACCCGAACAACCCGATACTCCTTGGTAAGACTGATTGTCAGACTTTCTGACTTCTGACTACCGTGTATCGAGTGCCAAAGATATTCAAATGACGGGCCCACCAATTTAGTTTTCTTCCTAAACACGGCAAAAGACCAACCGCGCCAAGCATTGCTTAACCTTATGAAATGTAGAACTGTGAAGCCAAGCTACTCGAAGCAATAACAAAATCAGAATCTTTATATCAACTTACTAACAGGAAAATGGACCAAGAATATTGTCATACGGACAACCAAGTACCTACAAAATGTGCGAACTTGGCTGGCACTCTGCCAAGCCTAAAAATGAAACTCAAAAAAGTACAGACGCCAACACATCAACCTACCTCAATATGTCAAATTTCTTCAATAGATTTTCAATCTTATAACAGTAGTAGAGTGGTGGCCTAGTGGGTAAAGCACCAACCTCTCAGGTATGAGTGTGTGGGTTCGATTCCAGGTCAGGCAGGTACCAATGCAACTTTCCCTCTAGTTTGTATGTACTTTCTTAGTAAGTATATCTGAGACACCAATGGCTGACAAAAGGTGAAGGAAAACATCTTGAGGAAACCTGAACTTGAAAACCCATTATAAAGTCACCAACCCGCATTGAGCAAGCGTGGTGATTTATGCTCAATCCTTCTCCGTGCGAGAGGAGGCCTGTGCCCAGCAGTGAGACAATAAAAAGCCCACTAAAAAAAAAAAGTAGGTAGTAGAAGGTTTATGTCTGATTGTTAAAATTAACAGATTTGGGGTAGGTTGTCATGCTGACATCTGTACATACAATATCAAAATATTCACAGCAACAACGGTAAAGAATTTCACACTGTTTTTAATTAAACAAAACACTTGATTCGCATAATTATATAGAACAATAGATTACGTTGGTTTATTTTCACTTCTCATAATAAATTGTGAAATTCGTACAATATAATGGTCTGAAAGCTTTTGCTCGCTAATCGTGGAATAATTAATTAGCTGGTGTAGTTAATTCTACTGTGTGACTATGGATTAAAACAATATTTTGACCTAGTTTATCCTGGTATCTACCTGGTATCCTAGAATAAATTAGTCAACAGCCAAATAGATCGGTTATGATACGTAATTTGGTTACCTAGACTAAATTTAGTCAACAACAATACGGGGTCTATTTTGATTGTCAATGTCACTGTTGTGACATTTACAGACAATTTCAAAGATACAGTTAAAGTTCTAGATTGCAATCTGACAGATAATGCCATACAGAAATATTTTTGTTTTTAAGCTTTCGCGACTTGTACACATATTTTAGATAGTAGACTCCATCGTTAGTCTACCCGTGACCACGGTCGGTGCATTTCGGCCGAAACGACGGGAGAAAAGAGGTTTAAAAAAAAAAACAGGAATCTGTGAAACAGGTTATAAGTGTTTTATTTGTTTGCATGATAAAAATAAATACGTAGTTTCTGAATTATCTTTGAAAATCTTTAGGCTATATTCTGTACAAGCAAAACAAAATGAAAGACAAATATTGAACAGATCGTTTAGTAACCATCTTTGTTGGTACAGACCCAAGCTTAAGCACGTTTAAGCTAAAATAAGTACGTAACATCATAACCCTTCCACTGTATCTTTATCCCCAGTTTACTGGAAAAAAATAAAACCGTTTCCTTACAATACTCATAAGACTATAAAAATACCCAACAGAAACAACGGTACTAAATACAATAGGTTTATGAATTTTTTAGATTGGCGCCTATTCGCGAGGGGCAATCAATAAAATGTACGGTTTGGCATATGTAGGGCAAAAGTCTCGGAAAATGTAAGAAATGTAGTATTTTTATCCGGAATGGAATGTTCCTTAGGGACGTATGTTACTGTTTTATATTGTACTGACGAGGTCAACTGAAAGGTATCTAATAAATTGCACAAAACATTCGTTCAAAGAGCTTATAAATCAATCAAAAATATTGCAAAGTTTAATAAGAGAGTGTATATTTTGATTATTTGCTCTTTAAAAAATATGTTATAGATGGATTTAGTTTTATGTAACTTTAAGTAATCCAACAATTTTGCATCATCAGTAAAATTTATATGTAGGTTTTGCACAATACACTCTTATCCTATCACGGATCTGAAAAAAAACTAAAAATTATAAAGTGAACTTAGCCATTTCACCACCAAAACCCAACTAAGTCAAATTCGCATTGTCAATTTTTGGGCTGGGTTGTACCATGCAACACTAATGATTACCAAACTATAACCAATCGTCTAAGCGCCGATGCGTCCAATTTTGTGTAATTTGACTGGTGGTTATGGTGCAACCTACCCTTAGTAAGTCCCATCAAGTTTCTTGACTAACCCGTCCCTTCAATCCTCAGCTGACGACGGCGCAGCCCTTCGAGCGATACGAAAAGTGAAGGTGATCCGCAACTCCAAGCGCGAGGGTCTGATGAGGTCCAGAGTGCGGGGAGCTGATGCTGCAGTGGCGCCAGTCCTGACCTTCTTGGACTCTCACGTGGAATGCAACGCGCACTGGCTTGAACCCCTGCTGCAGAGGGTTAAAGAGGTATGTGGATTTTATAGTTGAAATTTCAAAGATATGGCGAAAATGGTCTTGTCGACCAGTGATATCTCACGTCGAAAAAAAAGTGAAGTGGATAAGAAAAATCTGTCAAAAACCGACGCAATCACCACGTGTACATATATTGCAGGGTAGAGTCATGTCAACCAGGAAATCTGCTTATTGCCTTCTATTAATAAAGGTCACGACATAGAACACATGAACTGCATAACACTGAGAATAAGAGCGAAAGGATGACCTACGTAAAAGATCAAAAGACGTGCCAAAAAGGTTTGAAAAATGTTTTTGCTTCAGAATGTTAGCTGCTCTCAGGCAACTTAAAATCTAACTAAAAAAACCGGCCAAGTGCGAGTCGGACTCGCACACGAAGGGTTCCGTTCCAATATCTATGAAAAATAAACGTACTTATTACCTACAATTAGCCAAAACACAAATATATGAATAACAAAGTTATAATTTGCGGTTACTGAAAAAGAGCTATATCTCAAAAACCACTAACTGTATCTTGTTCAAACCAATTTTGGTTAGTAGTTTTTATTGAGATCTATAACATATATTTTTTTCAGATTTTTCACTTTGGTAGTTTAGAAATTACAGGGGGGGGGACACACATTTTGGCACTTTGGGAATGTCTTACTCTAAAATGATTGACTTTAGGAAAAAATGGTTTTAGAAACCTCAATCTCATTTTTAAAGACCTATCTATAGACACCCCACAAGTATAGGTTAGATGAAAAAAAAATTTTTTAGTTTCAGTTCCATGTATGGGGAGCCCCCCTCTAATATTATTATTTTTTTATTTTTTCATAAGAATCGTAAAGCGGTCAATGAAATACATCTACCTACCAAGTTTTAACTGTGTAGTCCTAATAGTTTCGGAATAAAGTGGCTGTGACATACGGACGGACGGACAGACAGACAGACAGACAGACAGACATAAAGACAGACAGACAGACAGACAGACATGACGAATCTATAAGGGTTCCGTTTTTTGCCATTCGGCTACGGAACCCTAAAAATGAATAATAAAATGTATTACTCGAATACATATCGAAACTTCCAGATCAATTAGAACCGGTCAGAAAACGCTCAGTAGCAAACCTTAGCTTTAATTAATTAAACGATATCTTCCAATAACGATGATTGCTTGATTTGCCTTGCAAATTAATTCGCGATGTGTCTGGTATACGGATAACCTTCAAGCATCTTAAAATACATATACGACTAGACATTCATACAACATTTTTGTATTCTATTCTACCGCTGTAACTAATTAAGCCATAATTAATTTATTTACGACGATATGTATTTTATATTAAGGAAGTTTTACGTAACTTTGACAGAAGCTAATCTCACTATAACACATTTAATAAACAAAAGTATAAGGTAGAATAGAAAGTAAAAAAATATAATAAGAGATTATGAACTCTATAAGGGTTCAAAAAACGACGAAACACTTCGAGAAAAGCCCTGGCGCTTCGCTTGGCTCGTCTTGGCGTGATGATGAGATGTGACAATGGTCTAAGGACCATAGTTTAAATCCAGTTTATAATATTATATACTCGAGGGATTTTGCAAGTAGATGTATTTCCATAATTGTTGTATTTGTCGAGTAAAACTTCAAACATAATATAAATGTTATAGTAATCAACAACAGAGATAATAAACTGAGATTAAGAGCACTAGGTGTCAATGAAAACATCACAATCAAGATATAATCAAATACATTCATACCTTTCGTAAGATTTATCTGTGACTAATCGGTACAGAATTCAGACGTGGGAGGACCTATAAACCACCTAATTCAAATGCCACATTCAACCAATACCAAAGGAGTATTTCAACACCATGTTAATAATGATATCATAATCCATTATATTCGAATGCTTAATAATGAGAAAGATGATGTGATTGTTTGTATATCATCACCGAAGATTATGAAATCTCATGCAGAAGCTTTAAAATCTCGCGCAAGATTATTATTTCTTAAACACATTTTTGGCTAATATAGTATAGGTATAATATAATATAGGTCATACGTCAATTTGTCTTATACTTTAACTTGTTCCCTCAAAGCGGTAGCTTGTTTTACAATAAAAACAGGAATTTTCTTCCCAGTATTCCGAAAATACTAGAAAACCCACAGAAAAAACTAGTTTTAATTCAGTCTATTCGCGACAGAACCTCTGATTACTTTTACATTACACTCGTGAGTCATATCAAAGTCGAAACGGAGCGAAATGTCAAGATTCCGTAATCCTTCTTGCAATACAATATCCGAACGATATTGTTGGTAATTGTATGTACTGCAATCTTTGTTTCATATTGCAACAATGAGACTGTTGGGAACAAGACTTTGTATTACAATGTTCGTATTATGTTGTTAGCTGAATAATTTGGAGCTTACATAAGTTTAGCAAGTTATATAAGAATTGTCAGTCGTCATCCTTCTCAATTGCCTTAATTATTTTATGCTTTAGTCGGAGCGTACCCATCTATGTTCCTTCAATCTACATTGGCGTTACAGGGTCATGGTAACCGGGACTTGGGATTGTTTGATGGTTACTGTAGCCCTAGAACACGAAAAGCTCCAGAGTAAACATTGGTAAACATGCTACTTTTGCGACAACGAAAAAGGTCGTTTAATTTTGATGATTTCCCATGTAATTAAAAAGGTCGGTAGGTAACTCTTACTAATAATCTCGTACGTCTGTTAGGTACATACCTACCTAAACATTTTAAACCTAACCTACTTTCACATAATGAAAAAATCAAGTAAGACTTTTGGACCCCCTTGGATATTCCCTAGCTTATACCTATTCGATTAATTTACATTAAAAAAACGAGTGGACGTATCGCCCGCTATGTAGCAGGAACAATACATTCATTCATCGTTCCGCATTGTAATCCATACTTTGTATTATAAAATAATACAGTGCCGTTTTAAAGTTTAAAATATCTACGAACAGGGAGAGACTGTTAATATAATGCCAAGGCTTTATTACGTGACGGCATTTTGTAGATGTTGCAGTTACTCGCGAAAATATGACGCTTTTAACTTTGACTAGATTTAATGGAAGAACGTGCTCAAAATGTTGCTTCGAAAAATGTATCATGGAGAAGAGAGGGATGGCGTTTTAAAATTAACTTTTGAAGGGTCGGAATTGTTATAGCTATCTAGGTTTTGGAATAGCATTTATCGTTTGGTATTATTAAGAACTTCCAAGGAAAGAAATAATATTTTTTTTCTAGTAAAGCAATATCTAACTTAGCCTTATTAAAGGGTAATTTTGTACTGAATATATTCAATTTAATAGTTCAATTTTGTCATCAACTTTAAGCAGAAAGCATTTTAAATCGCCAATGTGATCGCCATCCAAGTTACCTACAAAAAAGTAATTCACCAAAAAAACTGACTGACAAACATACCAACAACCTAATTAATATAAAGCATGAACGCGTTCAATTTCATTATAATTCCGACAAACACGGTTCATTGCTAAATATCGTAAGGTCATGACATTTACACTTTTCAATCGAACTGTTATCATTTGGGTGGTCTGTATAGCAGACTATAAGGCGAATTTAGACTGGCTCGGCATACGCGTTACATTTCGCTCTTACAAAAAAAAACTAACGTGCCACAAATATCCTGCTAACACATTAATCACACTAATATTATAAATCCGAAAGTTTGTATATCCGTATGCAGGTTTGTTACTCTTTCACGCAAAAACTATTGGACGGACTTATGGAATGCAAATAAAGAATTGAATTGAAACTTGGCAGTAATATAGCTCTAGTAGAATTAATTCCTTAATTAAATCTTCTGGAATAACATATAGGCTTCTTTCTACCCGGGCACGGGTAGAGTAGATCTCTCAGGAAGCGGGTGAAAATTAGTCTACATATAATGATTATTTATAATGGCGAGTGCTTAGGCATGAGGCACCATACGTATGCTCTTCCAAAACCGAGCTAATCTATACTAATATTATAAAGAGGAAAACTTTGTTTGTTTGGTTGTAATGAATAGGCCCAAAAACTACTGGACCGATTTTAAAAATTCTTTCACCATTCAAAAGCTACATTATCCACGAGTGACATANTGTTTGTTTGTTTGGTTGTAATGAATAGGCTCAAAAACTACTGGACCGATTTTAAAAATTCTTTCACCATTCGAAAGCTACATTATCCACGAGTGACATAGGCTATATTTTATCCGGGTACGGGCAGTAATTCCCACGGGATACGAGAGAAACCGCGGGAAAACGGCTAGTACACAAATAAAGCACTTGTATGAAACCACACTTACATGAACAACATCATTATATTATTGAAAGTCATCTTCAGTATGTAACACAGGTAATTTTGGTTCATTCGTGACACGAGCTTTCAACCGCTGTCATGTTTTTGATGGGTTACAACTTAATGTTACATGTTATGCATAGTACGGTGAGTGGGTGATTGGCTTTGTAAAATGTTGTGGGCTTGAACCAATATGTATTTATGCATGACAATTATAATTTTGCATGTCGAGCCTGTTTTAAAAAAGCTTTCAGAACTTTCTCCACAAATAAGCTACCTATCTAACACGAATTTTTCAAATCAGTCTAGTAGTTCCTGACATGAGTGCAATCAAACAAACAAATGAAGACAGTAAGATAGAACTACAGATAAAAAACTCATGATATAAGAATGCTGATTTAAAACATAGCTCCTGACCTATTTTCAGAATTCGTTATTAACTCTCAAAAGCTTGAAAATGAAATGAAATAATGCAAAATTCGCAAAAACTAGTTTCATTTTAAACGTTAAAGTAAAATATAAAGTTGTGCAGTTAAATTATTATTGCACTAAAAGTTTAACTTAAAACGACTGCCATTTTAACGAGAAAATTCCGTTGAGAAGTGATATCTGAGTAACCTTTTAAGTTGACGTTAATGACTTTGATGTGATAAGATAGACTTTAACATAAATAAAGTAAGTAAAGTAGCAGGCAAAGTTTATATGCGTTGCTTATACGGAACTCCAAATAGTTTGTGACCTTTGTAGGTGACAATCTCTAGACCTACTGAATCGATTTTGAAATTTTAATATGTCCTAACCTTCCTAACCTTCCTCGATAAATGGGCACTGCAAGAATTTATCAAATTGGTCCAGAAGTTCCTGAAGAAATAAACTCTTCAACTTTATAATATCTATCAGTATAGATTTTGTACGGGAAGTTCCCTTGTGACGCGGGTGAGACCGCGGAATCGTCTACGTATCGTCTAAAAAGTATTTTATGTATCCTTAGATTAAAGTTTAACCTAATCTGTGGTTTAACTGCAATTACTAAAATAGAATTTGTTTTTGCAGCCAGTAATGACCACAAGGTCGTCAAAATACTTTTCAAAAATCAATCTTATACGATAAAACCTCTTAGCTCAAGACCATCTCAAGTATTTACGTACTTATGTATTTGGTTTATGTAACTACATGTCGTATTATTTATTATTGTTAATTTATTGTATACAGCAGCGGTTTATCTAGGTATAGAAGTATTCAATTCCCTAATCGTGAATTGTGACTATCGAAACTTTGACAAATTAAGTTGAATGAAAACTAACTAATTTTTTTGCAATTATTTGGGAGCCATTTAAATTTTATATTTATTTTAAGCAGTTAGACCCATAAAAATACAATACAAAAACATAAAAATATTTACTAACCAAAATATAAAGAATGCCTCGTGCGATTTACTGTCATTATTTTTCAGAAAATTGGTGAAAAAATTAAAATAAATAATTAAGAGCAGTTTACTGGTGTATCTGCAGCCTTAATAATCCTGTCTGCTATCACGTCTAGTTAAGAATAACGACCTTGAGTTATCTGACCTTTTTAATTAAGCGGAAGTTATGTGAAGACGTTGACATGGAAATGACCTTTGACCGTGCATATTTTTGTGTATAAAATATACTTTGACATTACTGATTTAGAATTTTGCGAAGATGAGTTAAGTATTTAATAAATAAATTTTAGTTAACTCCCTCTTTCTACTAGTGCATTATGCTGCTTAGATACAATCTTATAAATTCACTAGCTTTTGCCCGCGGTTTCACCCGCGTCTCGTGGGAACTACTCGGCGCACCCGTATAAAACTAGTAGCCTATAACTTTCCTCGATGAATGGGCTATCTAACACTGAAAGATTTTTTCAAATCGGATTAGTAGTTCCTGAGATTAGCGCGTTCAAACAAACAAACAAACTCTTCAGCTTTATAATATTAGTAAATTAATATATTTGGTAGTTAAATTTTATAGTAAAAATAGTAACTNTTTTTCAAATCGGACCAGTAGTTCCTGAGATTAGCGCGTTCAAACAAACAAACAAACTCTTCAGCTTTATAATATTAGTAAATTAATATATTTGGTAGTTAAATTTTATAGTAAAAATAGTAACTTAATACAAGTACTAATATTTATAAGTACCCGTAAGAACACGTAACTTTTGAACAAGCAACTTCTTATCAAATTACAGGAAATCATTGCGTAACTTTTTCATAACACCACTTCGATCAACATGCAATGATCATTGTGTCTCATCTTATTATACGAAGCTTCAGAATAAAATGTCAAATCACCTTATTAGCTGTTACGATAGAAAAGTAACATAACAATCAATCGATTCCTAGCTAGATATCGATTACAGGCATGTTAGGTTTATCGAGTTGAAAATTCAATTTGTAAAATAATATTTATAAATTGTTGATCTTTCGGATTGCGTTTCTGTTTCAAATAAATTGCTGGATTATTGGAAAATCCTGCCAGCGTCAGATTTCATTAGGGTAAGTGAATAAACATTGTCCTCAAATATACAATCAAGCTAGATTAATAGACTCATCTGCCTAGCCTTTTTCCTACTACTTTGGTGTTGGCTTCCAGTCTAACCGAGTGCAGCTGAGAACTAGTCTTTTAGGTCAATCGACTGCCTATTTGATCTCCACAACCCAGTTACCCGGATAAACCGATACTCCTTGGTAAGACTGGTTGTCAGACTTCTGACTACCCGTAACGACTGCCAAAGATGTTCAAATGATAGCCGGGACCCACCAATTTATAGTACCTTTCGAAACACGGGTACACATTCGAAAATATCTATACAATATAATTAAATGACTATTATGAACAAGCTTGACAACAAATTAAAACTTAAAGGTAGGGTACACCATGTAACTATAACAATTACGAAACCATTACCAGCCGTTAAATTGCTACCCATTGGTCTAATCGACGATGCAAAAGCTGGTTGTGGTTTAGTTATCGTCAAAAGTAGTTTAGTACATGGTGCAATCCATCCTTAGTTGTAGATTGAAAGATGGCTTAACGTGACAATCTGTACCTAATATGCTAAAACTAGCTTCTGCCAGCGACTTCGTTCGTGGATCATGTTGCTTGTGCCAGCGAAAACGGGTCGTCATAATTTCTCCCGTTTTCCCAACATTTCCCTTCACTGCTCTGCTCCTATTGATTGTAGCGTGATGCAAAGTATACTATAACCTGCTCAGGAGTACGAATAATAATTGTACCAAGTTTCATCAAAATCCGTCCAGTAGTTTTTGTTTCTATAACGGTTATACAGACAGACAGACAGACAGACAGACAGACAGACAGACCGACAGACAGACAAAAATTCTACTGATTGCATTTTTGGCATTAGTATCGATCCCTAATCACCCCCTGATAGTTATTATGGAAATATATTTCATGTACAGAATTGACCTCTCTACAGATTTATTATAAGTATATAATAGATGAATCATAAACATAAATGCTTTAATTCAAAACTATGTGTAATAAATGAAAATCTATGCGGTTATAACTGTGCTACATAAAACTAATTTAATTAAACGTGCACAATAATGCATATCGCGTCCTATTAGGCAAGCTAAGCCGCGCTATGCTAAGCTATAATAGCCCGATTAGAGAGTAATGGCGCCATTCTGGCCTAGTCTATAGCTTATTGGATATCTCAAGTGAATGCATAGACATTAAATGTCGCAATGTAATCGTGGGATTGCTGAAATGAAACCAATAATGTTTTTAAATGGACATCGATGGTTTTAGTGGTTACTTCAGTGTTGCACTGTATTTCTCATATACCTACTTACAAGTTACAAGACTTTGTAAGTGCTTATTATTATTGAAAACTTCTTGTTAAGCATTTTCTTAAGTATACTGGGGTCAGCATTATATTGTATTCACAGGGTAAATCAATTGATCATAGACCTCATTTGATGACACATATTGCAATGGCTACCACTTATGCCTTAAAAGTCACATGATGCAGCTATGCTTATTAAGCCACTTACTTCTAGACCGATGCACTTAAAGCAGTTAGGTATTCTTTTTTCCTTTTCAGTACCTTTTGAAGTCGGATTTAATATAACTGTAGAAAATTTAGTATTTCTAGCTTTTTTCAGTCTAAGAAATACTTACTATGAAGAAAAATCACGAGATAATTGCCCACAAACATACATACACACAGACAAGTCGAACTGAGAACATCCTTTTTTTGGAATCAGCTAATGAAGTCGGTTAAAAATGACTATCGCATCACATTATAATTACCAGGCTATGATGACGCATGATATTCAAAAAACAGTTCCTTTAGAAACATGAGTTCAACAAACGTTTTATTTTTATATCGTACCATCTCGTCATCATTAATTTTATTTCCAAACATATATCGTATTATCAAAGATAACTTTGTCTGTAAATAATTCTCAAAAATGGCAAAAAGAGCAACACTGCTTTTAGTTTTTTTTTAGTACATTTTTTCTTCTACACATAAGTAATACCTTCTTAGATCCATTAGTTGTCCAACTTTCCCAAAAAACAACGCACAATCCATTATATTGTCACGACTGAAGGATTTTGAAAACAAATGACTAGTGCGAATCATTAATTCTATCGAAAAGTGTCGGTAATAAGATAAAACAAATATGGCGGCGATTGCTAAATGTGTAACGTTGGAAAGTAAGTTCACGTAATGTTACAGATACCGATGCCGTGGTAGTGTGGTCTAAGTAATGAGCGGAAAGTTAATTCAATAATTTTATTATGAACCTATACTATATTATAGCTGAATAGTTTTTATCTGCTTGAATCAGCAGATCCCAGAAACTACTGGTTACCCATTTGATAAATTATTTCAGTTCTTCATATCGAGTGAGCTGCAGGTTTAATCACCTGACAAGCCCTAGTATCAGAGTTTTCTCAAATCCGCCTGACGGCCTCTGACGTGAATTATAACTACGACTGCTACTGAGTAACAATCGAAGCTTTACGTACCCTCCCAGGCACGGGGGTGTAACGCGCTATGCGACCACTAGACCAACGAGGCAGTTATTTCAGTATTAGGATGTCATTCGCCAAGGTATACTATGCTATAAATCTCGCTACTATGTAAACGAATATCGTTATCTTATATTTAAATTCATATCTACTATTAGGTACTCATAGGCAGGTGTATTAGTAGAACTCAATATTTATAAAATTCAATTGAATATAAAAAAAAATATAAGATTTTTTTGTTGGCAATTGAAACTTTTTATGCAAAAACTCTTTCAACATTCTGCACAGAACCTTTTACCAACCAAAACCACAGTCTAACAAACCCGCTATATCTTAAGCCTTACCCCGTCCCAGTTGCTCAAGCGTGGTGAACGGAAGATAGTATACTGTGTTGTGCAACGCATCATCAGGATCCCTTCACCCTCGCTCCCGGCTCAGTAGGCTAGTTCACGCAACTAGGCTTATTAGCTACGCATAGACTTGCTGTGATTTATTTCGATTGTATATTTTGCTTGCTGTTAATTATTATTAGCTGTAAAGCCACTTGTATTTGGATAAAACGTATCTTCGAGATTTTACAAACTAGCGGTTCCACTCACATCTCGATGGAACTACTATTCGCACCCGGTTAAAAAGCTTAAGCTTAAAAGCTTTTTGGCTTGTCTCTAAATATGTAGTACTTTAATTGTATTTTATAATATTTACCGGCTATTATGAATGTGATATTTAAGAATCTTATAATTAGTATGTCATTGTCTAACTAAAACCACTTCAGTTAGCAAAATATGTCATTAAATAGATAGTTAATCAAATGAAGATTATATCTTTTAAATTGGTCAGAATTTGTAAGAAATAAGTAATCAACTCGTCTTTGGGAGTAAATAAGCTATTACCTATAGGTAGACTAGTAGTGGTTTCAGAAAATTCTAATCGGATGTCAAAAATCAGTTAAAATATTTCAAATGAATAAAATATTCACCATTTTCCACGCAACTGTACCGAGTGTGCTGTTACGCCACGTTTTACAGCCCAGTCAATAATAGTAAATATATAGCAAATAAATCTTGTAATTTATTTACTTGTGTAACTACAGATTTGTGCCGTAATGGAATTTACTAAACTTAAGTAATCTTCAACTATTATCTATTCGGAGAAGCTGGGCTAAGCTCTGGGTTCAAACAAATATAATCTACTGTTTTCCCGCGGTTTCATCCGCTTCAAGAGAAAAATTTCATGAACCCGGATTAACACATTAATCACAAAAACCCTCTATCTTCTTACAAAATTTCATCCAAATTGATTTAGTTGTTTTCCAGATAAGTTCTTAGCAACTTGCTTGTTTGTACACATCTCTGTATGCGAACACATAAATCATACATAACATTATGAATGGCATTTATAAGTTTTCTTTACATAATATCTTCAAGTGCATACTCAACCTTGGCCATAGTCTTGGCATTGAAATAAAAGAATAAAAGATTTCTCTCTGGCCCTTAACCGTGACAACGCCGCCGGCTATAACTGACCGCAGTCTTAAGTTATGTCACAATTACTATTTGTGGGTTAAAATTGAAGTTTGTTTAAGACTAGCCAGACTTCATCATACATTCATTTTGGCTTGGGTCTAGTTGATGAATAAATTATTATATTTTAGAATAGTCTGGTTAATCATAATGTTAGTTTTTGTACCTATTTCTAGCTATTCCGCATGATTAACTCACCTCTTGAGAAATCTACTTTTTACACTTAAAAAAAAGTAGCCTAATGTGATGTATCTAAATCCGTTTTGTAGTTTTCCCTGAAAGACATAAAAACATCAAAATTTTTAGGTTAGTAAGTGCGATACATACAATATAAACTTTATAAATCTACTACATAGGAAATGTTCATTGATGGCGTTCTAGCCGATTGCCGGCCACGGCTGCCGTTCTTATATAAGGAAATCAGCCAGCTGCGCAGGACATATTATAGTGCACAAGTATTTGCGCGAACACAGGTGCAGTCCCTATTCCCTCACTCTCATAACCCGATGGGACGGCAATCCGACACGACCGGAGAGAGATTAGGCGCAGGATCGTCATTAACGTGCTCTCCGAAGCACGGAAACATTCATTACAGAAATGCGGTATCTCCAATAAAATAAAGAATTAATGCCTTCAGTTCATACTTTTATTGAACCCTTACAATTTCTCCTTACTTGTATTTCGATACCTTCAAAAATAACCTTTCTCGAAGTTTTTATCAAAAAATATCGTTCCCGAATAATGAAAGGGTCCTGATAAGTATTTGTAACGAACTTTTTCTGAACATTCAAAGGCTTCTATTTCTTGTTTCTTCAATTTATAATATCGTGTTTCTTTTCACGTTTTTGCAGAAATGAAATTGAAGCTTTATTTTATTTTTTGTTTAAAGAGGTAGGTAGGTACTTTTAAAATCACAAAAGTCGACCTCGCTGTTCATTGTTATGCAAAATTTTTAAGTGGTGTGAACTAGAGTGCAAACGCCAGCAGTTCAACCTACCTGCATCATTCAAATTTTACTAATCGAACGACTGTGATAAGGTTGAAAAAAAATCGCAAAAAGACGAGACGAGATCGAGGTAGGTTGATGTGCTGACGTCTGAACTCTTAAAAATACAAAATTTGACCCTGTGTCGGTGTAAAAACATAAGTGTGGTAAGTGTAGGCCACGTAAACATCAGTACAATGTAAGCCTTTAGATCTTAACCAAGAATAAAATCATTAACTACGGAATTCAATAATCGAACTATCTGTGGATTTGCATATTAGAAATAGAATTTTAACACAAGCCGCATACAAGTAATGTCAAATTCCTATCTTTAGTATCCAAATCGACAGATAGATAGGTAATTGAATTCCGTTGTTAGACATCTTCAGTTAAAAGTGAATGTAGATAAACAATTCGGCCTCAAACTTTGTTGGTAATCAATCAACACCTGAAAGTGCAGTATTGCATTGCGCGTATGTTATCAAGGTGAGACCGATATTCTAGAGAATTCCGGACGACCATCACGTTTGCTTTTTTGCACTCATCATTAACTTTAATCATCTTTTCTTTAAAAGGCACGTATAAAACGAAAATCTGTCAGTCTGTCTATTAAATTTTAGCTATAAACCAAGGTTAAAAAACGTATTTGATTATTAACATATCTAAAAAAAATTGTTGGAGAGTTTGTTTCCTTACCTCTACGCAGTAAAAACACATAGGAAACGGTGACGGACGGACTTTTTTGGGCTGTCTATTAAAAAAAACCTTCAAAGAGTGCTGATTTTCAGCCTGTTTTGAATTTATATCTTTATTCAGTGTTTGCTTTAAGAAGGATATTGGATAGATTTGTCAGGAAAGTAAAATGTCTATGACTGGTCGTCCTAGAGGATTTTTTCATAGTTAATACTAGAATTATTAGGCTGCGGTATTGTTCCAAAGAGTTACCGCGGCCCAGATACACAAAGGGCTAAATAAGGAAGACGCTGGGTTTTTTAGTTGATTAGTTACAGTCTAATACTCCCTCAGGCTGCTCTTACGGGTAGTCAGAAGCCAGAAAGTCTGACAACTAGTTTTACAGGTGGTATCAGTATAGTCAGACAGACAGTCGCTCCATGTAAAACACTGGTACTCAGCTGCATCCAGTTAGACTGGAAGCTGACCCCAACGTAGTTGGGAAAAAGCTAGGCAGATGATGACTCCCTCACGCTGAACCCACAGCGGAAGGGGCCATCCGATGATTTTCCACCGACGATCCATTGACCACTAATGCCGTTGACTGTACCAATATACCTTCCTACGTAATACATACATACTTACGTCTGAGAAGCCATTTCCTTTCCTGTCTATTAAATATTGATGATAATGTATTATCGAAGTTTCCTCACAAGGCATACTCAATGTGACAGCACTTAGTCATCAATGTTCTGTTTCTTAAAGTTCACTCTTTGAAGTATTTTAGAATTTATGAAATAACATATAATTGGTAAGTTCGTGCAACAAAATTACGATAGTCTATCATTTCTTTATATTTATCTCTTTTTCTAGAATAAGCCTGAATAATTTACGAAACTAACGTGACTTTGAAAAAGTTACTATAAAATTAATTTATTGCTTTTAGTATAACCGACTGCTGACCAAAACTGTGTTTTTGGAAACAGCAGCGTCGTTTTAGTATAATGTACAGACGACAGCAGATCAAAGTATACTAATCTGTCAACATTAACCTACCTCCATTGTGATTAGGTTAAAAATCGATTGCAGAAATTTGACAGATTGTGGTAACTTGATGTGCTGTTGTCTGTACCTACATCAATTTGAAATGAGCGATCATGTTTCAATTTCCAAATTTCAATTCCAATTAGGTAAGGTATCTAATAAACAGCGAATAAGTATGAATATGCACTATTAATAATATTACCATAGAGCAGAATTTATGTAAGATTAATTAAATTTAGCGCCTAGGAATTTAAGTTGAGCAAAGCAGAATATTTTAACTTGCGATTTATGATTTCCTGGCGACATCATTACTAACTGCTTAGTATAGTAATTACATGTAATCCGTGATGAAAATGGTACTTAGAAATTAATAAATCGTCATAGCACTTACTTTTATTGCAGTTTTAGTGTCAATAGGTGCTTAAAATTATGTAATAACTAGCTTCTGCCCGCGACTTCGTACGCGGATCCTGTTTTTTTTTTATATAATCATATTTTCTCATCGTTTAAACCTTCCCTCGATCTGTACAAACATTTTAAGACCAAAATAAGCCCGATCGGTCCAGCCGTTCTTGACTTATGCGCTTACCAACACATTTAGCGATTCATTTTTATATATAAGATTATATTAAACTGAAGTAATTAAGTAACTCGTGAGTAATCATTGTGATTATTCCGCTTTTAGTGAAGATTAGATATATCAATAAGATGAGATAGATAGTTTCAAAAAGAATCTCATTCAGTGCGATTGGTTTCCACGCCTATAAAAATATAAACGTTCAAAACACTCGCTACAGGAAAGGCTGTGTTAGAATGCTTGTGACAGTAGGACAGCTGAGCAAAACAAACACACAAGGATAGTGAAAGAAAACTCTTTATAAAAATATCATGTCACAGTACTATGTATTTTAATGTATGTTAGGAATACATGAATGAAAACATCTGAACTGATTGATATGAACATGAAAGTTACAGATTACAGTGTAAATAGAGAGAAGGTCACTCTTTTGTAAGTGAGAATGGCCCTTCTGGTCAAAAGGTGTAACTGCTGTCGGCAACAAGTTGATCCACAACGTATGACCATGACGATTCTTGGGATCATTGTCTTCTATCCTATCTACCATAACGTCCACATAGGCCTTCCAGACTTCCAGTTAACCAAATCACCTTTAAAACAACCCAACAATCTTTTTGTTCCCAGGACCCAACACGAGTAGTCTGCCCCGTCATAGACGTGATAAGCATGGACACATTCCAGTACATTGGTGCGTCGGCGGACCTGCGCGGAGGCTTCGATTGGAACCTGGTCTTCAAGGTAACCACTCACTTCGTACTGACCAGCTGTCGTGACCCGTTTCGAAGGTGAAGTGCCGGATACGGTTTAGAAATGTTTCGATAGACCGGTTGGTGTTTGGTACGGATTATGTAATTATTTTTGTTACAAGTTTAGTTTTCCGAATTAGTAGAAGTGCCGTAGTTTTTATCGTTATGTGGTACATGAGTTTTGTAGGGATTTTTTTCGAGATTTATATTATTTTAAAATCTAATTAAGAACAAGGCATTTTATCAAAAATACTGCAATTTCATCAGCAACACTATTATATATACCTGGAATCTTGGTATTCTAATTGTCTTTTTTATTTGAGTTGTCTTGTTCATTACTCCTCCCTTATGTGCCCGAATTTAATAATTGTGCATATATGTGCATTTTCAGCCACTACTTTTTTTAAGGGCTGGAACCGACTACGATATATTATTGACACTCAATGCTTTCCAATCCATTCCAGTGGGAGTACCTGGCTCACGCTGAGCGCAGTGCGCGCCTCAGTGACCCCACGCAAGTGATCCGTACTCCCATGATAGCTGGAGGGCTATTCAGTATGGATCGGAAGTACTTCAGCAAGCTTGGAAAATACGACATGAAGATGGACGTCTGGGGTGGGGAGAACTTAGAAATTTCATTCAGGTAAGCGAATAAAGTTTGAAAAAAGCTGCAATATTATACATCGAAAATTAGGTAATACAAGCGACATGTTTACAATCATCATCGTCATCAGCCTTTTTATCTTGCCACTGCTGGGCACAAGCCTCCGAAGGTTCGAGCATTAATCACCACGCTTACTCAATGCGGGATGGTCATTTTAGACTTTATAGTACAGGTTCCCTCGAATATTTTCCTTCACTTTTAAGCAGTAATTGGAGTCCAAGATGTACTTGGAAAGTATATACAAACTTTAAAAGTTTGTATTGGTACTTGCCTGACCTGAAATTGAAACCACAGGTTCATACTTGAGTTGTTGCTTTACCCACGACTTTTTATTGTAACTTTCATTGAATACATGTCTACAAATTATAAGTATAACATTCCAGGGTATGGCAGTGCGGTGGTTCCTTGGAAATAGTTCCCTGCTCTCGAGTAGGTCACGTATTCAGGAAACGTCACCCCTACACGTTCCCTGGTGGATCTGGTGCCGTGTTTGCAAGGAACACCCGAAGAGCTGCTGAAGTCTGGATGGATGATTATAAGGAGTTGTACTATCGATCACAACCATTGGCTAAGCAAGTTGATTTTGGAGAGTAAGTTCCACTTCAATTACTTAACATTAGTATTACAAAACTATCATTATCTTGTTTTTATTCAAAGCTTCAAGGCAGAGTTTATTTAATGTTACTAAATCAAAATGTTGTATATCTCCACAGCATATCAGAACGCGTGGCTCTTCGTCAAAAGCTACACTGCAAGCCATTCCGCTGGTACTTAGAGCACGTGTACCCTGAACTGCAAGTGCCTGCTCTCACTGAAACCTCGCACGTCATCAAGCAAGGCGTTAGGTGTTTAGACACCATGGGACACCTTGTTGATGGCACATTAGGTAAGGAAACTTTTTTCTCCTTCCTGCAATTCAGCAAATAAATAAGAATTGAATCAATCTAGACTAGAAATATCTTGCTTTTCTTAATTAGATTATTTACTTAATCATAAAATTTATATTTTCCAGGTATGTACCCGTGCCACTACACAGGCGGCAACCAAGAGTGGCGTTTCGAAAATGGTTTGATCCGTCACCATCGCCTCTGCGTCTCCCTCTCGTCAGAAGATCGCGTGACTGCAGTCCTGGCCGCGTGCGATCCAACAGACGACGCCCAGGTCTGGCGACGACAAGGGGTCTTGATCAGACATGCCAAGCTCAACGCATGTCTCGATTCAGAACGGCCGGCCCTCTACATAGAACAGTGTGATGAAGAGAAACCAAGCCAGCAGTTCACTTTTTAAAGTGCCTCCTGAATGCCAGAAAGAATGCTTGAGATACAAACCAGCGTGAAATTCCCAGTAAAAGGGAAATGCGATGCTTTTAGAAAAAGACAAGTAAACGCTATCGAAGAAATTGATGTTTCTTCTGCATTTGAAATGTCCAGTGTTATACTTGATATTAAAATGAAATGTTAAAAGGAATATTTATTCCCCGTTTCAAAGATGACTCCGGTATTTCAAAGTTGTCATTTTATGGTATTTTTCTTAGTTTCCATTACACGCACTATCGCAGATTGTGAATAAACTTTGAAGCCGGGAATAAATTAGGAAAGGTACTAACATTAGTAACAACTGTAATGCCACCTACGGAAGAGATAAGTTCGAAGACAAAGTCCTTTAATGGATTAATGATAGGGATCTTAAGATTATCAGGGATATAGTCACAAATAAGACTTGTAACACTTCGCTTTACATCACGTATTAGCTTTGGTACTTACTTCGGCAGTACCTTTAGTATTAAGGCACCGTATTCTTCCTCTCACACGTAGAAGGTGCCAAAATAATTTACCATTTGTAAATATTATTTTAGGGCTCACGTTTTTAACATTCCATTTTGTTGTATATTTTAAAATAGTTTATCTATTACTTCACTTTCATATGGTTTACGTTGTATTTTATATTTCTTGTTTCATAAACGTCAGCATTTTAATTCGTATCTGTAAATTATGAATCTGTTTAGGTTGTTCATGTATATTCATTAATATTAATAATATTATATTCAGTAACTAATTCTTTAGTATAATGTAGTTACCATTACTATAGTTAATTCACTATAAGTGCCGGGAATGTGGAATGTGGATATATTTGTAAATTTAGGTATTACAGATTGAAATTGAGTGGTGTTGGAACTTACACCGTTAAGTAGCAATTTATAACGATCAAGAAGCCTTTTAAATGAGTCTCATAATAATTACAGATGTCTTTATTTTCGAGAACAAATCGTGCTCAATTATTTTCTATCAATATTTCTTACTCGATAAAGTTTTTACGAAATTACTTTGATTTAGCTATTTCTTTCAATTAGCCACGAAATTAATGACTGCAATTTATCGTAATTTTAATCATGTATTTATAGGGGTTAAGCAATCTCTTTGTTCGTATGTTTCATTGAAAAATCATTGTGTTATCATTTCATTTTGAACATCACAATATTATTTAATAAGAACATTTGGGTATGTTCTCGCCTTACAGTACAAGCTACGATCACAATAATATGGTTAATTTAAGTTTTTATTGTAAGTTTTCTATATTATGTAAATTGATTTTAAGATGCTCAAACAATTGTAAAAATATTTCATGAAAAAGACGTTGCTTTTACTGATATTCTTTCCAAAGCATTGATTAAAGATTTTAAAAAATCTTTGAAAATTTCAAGGCCTAAATATTTTCACCTGTAATCTCATCTGTATGTAAAATAAGTTAATTTTTAATACTCGTTATATTAAGTTAGATATTTTTATTTACATTTGTTATAGTTAATTTCTCGAAGAAGTATTAATTTATTGTAAATACTTACGTACTTTTTGTATTTTTCTATCTGTTCTTTTGATATTGTAAAACGATATCGGTGTATGGCCAACCAAAGTATCAAGAATGAGTAAATGTTATGTCGAATGGTTACCAGCTGTTTTTAAGACTCATCATCGATAGGACATCAGAAAAAACTGCCATGATATTGTATAAATGGACGTTAATAAGCAATACCATCCACATAAGATTGAAAGTATCGTATTGCCTATGAACGTCCATATATGGGTGACTTCCACTTTAAATATTCCAATAACATTAATTATAAATACATAAAGTGTGCTCAATATTAATCAGAAACTGAATACATAAACGAATTTTGTAGAAAAAAGACAATATCATAGTTACTATAAAAATACAAAAAAACTATAATATCATCTATATACACAAATAAATACGTGATTACGAACATGTTCATCAATCTTGAATCTTGGTTAGTGTAGTACTTTGGCTCGAATCTTGAATAGAAACATAAATTCAAAACTATTATTGGTGACTATTGAGTTTAAACCTGCTTTTTCTTCCGACTCCTTATGTCACCTCTACATGATAATAAACTTTGCCCGTGTCTATCAACATTGTGTGGAGAAAACTATTTGTTTTTGTTTCTTTGAACACTGTCACTTAAATTGTTCAATACCTACATTAAAACTACTTTTAAGAATTAATGGCTGCTTTCACTACCTAAATTCAATGTAGACAACTTAGTGAAGATAATTGCACGTTAACAATAAATCGCATCTATTACAATATACGAATATTCCTACGTAATACTAACATAGTTCAAACACGATTTATGTAAATAAGTAAATATTGATATAGCATACTTTGTACTTATGACAAAACTATGACTTATAATAACTATAGAATCAAAAATATTCGATTTATATACTACATCAAGTGCACGATAGCACCTAGAGCACAATAAGTAGAAGTTAAATACAAAAGTTCTAAACTTTATTGAAATTATTATTTTTGTTAAGCGGCAAATTGACTGCCCTAGTCAGACTTTGTTGAGACGATTTTTTGTTCACTAACAAACAAATGCGTGATTTTATTTTAGTGAGAAATCCATTTGGTAAATAAAAATACGTTTGAGAACAAAAATGGTTTTATTTTCACATTTGTTGGATCCGAACCCACTTTTAAATCTAAAAAATAATTTAGACTAAAGAGTATTACCATGCAAGTATTAGAGTACCGACGAATTAGAATATAACTAGAAATATCGAATTACTTTAATTACAAAAATTCTTCTATTTATTGTTTTACAATTTACATAAAAGAACAATAATTTATCACACCACATTCAAACGAAAAGAAAAAAAAAACGATAAATAAATGAAGGTTTTCCCTAATAAGGAATGTTCTTATTAAGACTATAGATTCTAGCACTGGGATAACTTGTATTGACAAACTCCAAAAAAATCTGTTTTAATGCTTCTTTTAAGCCTTTAACAAAAACAGGATATTTTTACTCCTCCATTCTCTTTCGTTGTAGTAATCAAAATTATTTGATAAAAGTTATCATGCTTTAAAAATACAAAATATCTGAAATAAAGAAGACGGAACATCAGTCTTAAAATATCCTCATCCTTGAATATATAGTAATATAACCTTTTGAAAATAACTTCATCGGTAATTACAATATTGATTATGTAATAACTATTATTCTAAAATACATAGAGTAAAACCCTACAAAACCTATCACACTGGTAATTCCTTTACTTACTTTGGTTACCTAATAACTGAATTTTATATTTTCAATATTATTTTTCCATACAAGTTTAAACCTTAACCAATAGATTTTTAAGAAATGCACAAGAAGTATTAATAAGCCCTTCTTTTGGCTTGGCCGTAGTTGGGTAATAGGAACCACTTCAAACCTATATCATGCTATCACAGTGGTTTAAACACATTCTTTGAATGTAATATATGTATGTGGAGGCTGACTCCTAAAATATATAACAGCAAAACGCCTAGGTGTAATTTACTGCTATGAAATATAAAAAATACATATCCTACTCTTATGAACTAGAATCTATTTACAGGAGAAACTTTATAGCTTAGAAAACACTGGTTGGTTAACCACTATGAGTAAGAACTCATTTTGGTCTTGATAAAGTTGCCAATGACCTTGATAGCTCTGAAGGCGTAGTTGGGCGACAGACGCTGTCGAAGAAGGTAGTAGCCGGTGAGGTTCATAGCGAGGAGGATGAAGACTAAAGCACCGAAGTCGACCCAGAATGAGACTCCAGACATGCCCATGAGTTTCACGAAGTAACTGGAAATAAAATCATCTGTTTTAATTTGGAAGTAAAACAAACTCAAAGGTAATTCATACGTGTGTACCATCAATAGAGACCAACACACATATTGACCTTTCAGAAGTCAATTAAAATAAGTGACGTAATAATGTCCTTCAATCATTTATTTGTTCTACAACAAGTATGAAATTATATAAAAAATATAAGAATCCTATACTTACGCAACATTCTTATATTCACAGTAGTCTACATGTTCAGGACATATGAGATCTTCTCTGGGAGGTCCATATATTGCAGCAACCAGACCTTCAATCCCATATCGTAGGAAGGAGCACGCTCTCGCCAGCCTCCATACAATTGGCAGAGGGTCATCTCCACTGCCGATACCGTACACTGCGAGCAGCATTAATGGGACACTCATGGCTGGACCCATGAATACTGAATTCTGGAAATGTAAGACCAAATAGTTAGAAGCTATTTAGGCAAGTTCATTAAAACTACGAAAAGTTATTGAATAAAGCTATTTTGGACACCCTCGAATTTTTAGTTCAAGAATACCCATTTTTGTAATATTAAATATGCAAATATATTCAAATGGACGAGTTAACCAATATCCGAAGTAAATTGGTAAATACCAAAAACCTTGTTTTATGTACGATGACAAAAGCTAATTAACATAATTTACGAACTAACTAATGTAATTTGTTGCGACAATGCTACTAAGCAAGAGGTACTTACGACAACACTCAACATGGACGATATTACGGTGCCCATAGATTCCGAAATCAGAGCTATGAGAATACATGTAATACTGAACATGATTATTCTATCTGGCTCCATCGGCTGAGAGGTGATGGGGTAAGTGATGACCAGGTAGATAAGGCTGAAAAAGATAGTGGCGGGAGTCCGAGAGACTACCAGTGCTGCGTAATAGGGCTTCAAACCATACCAGCGGTTGAAATACTCCCGTTTCACAAGTTGGACTTCGGTTGGAACTGAAATAAAACCATAAACTTTTTTAAAATCATTGATTTTAAAATTACTAGTCTATTCTTAAAACTAGCTGGTATTCTAGATAATTCGTTACAGAATGAATACTGATTGATAACAAGCTTCCGTTTCAACGTAAAGGTCAGATAGTTTTATTACTTTATTTTGTTAATATCAAATAATATTTATGTAAATGTAGGTTATAAAGTAGTATGCCATTAATCTTGGTTGCAAATCTTTACGATCTCACAAAAAAATGCAACTACAGTAATTAATGCCAAGACAGATATAAATAACTTTATTATGATTAAAGCTGATAAAAGTCCAAATACTAACTAGTCTAATAACCATAAAATATTTAATACTCACAGGCAAGTAACACAGGCATCATAGGAATGTAAAGCATGGCAATGGTGCAGGCATAGCAGAAACCAAAGTTGAATATGGTCTTGGACGCGTCGTATCCCATCTTGTTGAATAAACTGGCGACTATAAACCCTATGAACAAATGCAATCCAACCCGCAGCCAGAGATAACTCTGAAAAAAGAACGATATTTTAATTAATTTCTTTCATCCGTTAATGATCTGATTCGGATCCTAATAATGCAAAAATGACTGAGAATTTGTGAAATATTGTTGCTCTGTATTCATCAACATTTTGATCGCAATCTTAGTGCTAACCATCTCAAACTGCTACAAGCAATTTACGTTTTCCCTTTGCTACAGCATTTGTCAAATATGAAAAACCGTATAAAATGAAGCTTTAATTTCTATACAATGGCTCACCTAACCTAACACAAACAATTTTTCCGAGCAAACAAACTCTTCAACTTTATAGTATTACCAGTATTACTATAGATTACCTTATTCCTAACAGTCTGCAACAGCATCCTTTTCAATAAAACTATGAACTGTTGACACGCAGTACAACCATGCTTATAATTATGCTTCTCCACACCACCAGCGTTTAGTTGTTCTATCTCCATTTCTTCAATCGGTTCTCCTACTTGAACATCTTCTATGGCGTATGTTCTCCATCGCTGGTTCTTACCATTTTCAACTGCTGATACCATTCGGTCTACGTGTGAGCCGTATTCTCCACTTGATACTTCGATAACTGGAAGAATTGTGTTTGTTTGTTACATGTATTTTAAGATCACACAATATTGTTTAGAGATTTTCATAAAAAAAAATCTTTACCTATGGGATTTTAGTATGGATACGAACTATGCAAACATGACTATAGTAGTAGTCTGAACTTAAACAAAAACAAGTACTCGCATTTATGAAGTCTATTTTAATTAACAGAAAATAAACAATCAAGTATATCGGTAGGTTCACCTCACAGTACCATTAATAAGATGATTACCATACGTAACTATATACTGGGCAAGTGGGCACATAATGTATAACTGAACCATCAAACCATGACCTCTGTCAACATACGTCATGAATGTGCATCTAATTGAAGCAATTCTTTTCTATTCCGTGAACATTATGACTTATTATACGGCTATTAAGCGATTATAAATGTTTCTGTGTATTATTTATGTTATAATTGTTACCTAATGCCACTTTATTATAATTCTAGACTTAAATGGGTGCGCTATTACCTTGTGTATTACGTAAACAAATAGAGTTAATAGGTATAACCATTAAGCTCCGATTTTCATGTAACAGAGTTAGCTTGTATAATGTATATATTTTAAAGTTTTTATGAAAGAATATGTGATTAGATTCGAAAGATTGCTCGACACTATGCTGAATCCGAGACTAGAATAAAAAGCCTGTCATGTTACCAGTACAAAAATCACGCTTAACCATAACTAGCTACGCAGCCAAAATACTCACTAAAATCAGCCGGATTATAAGTCTTAGGGCACGGCAGCTGCAACTCATTGAGGAACGGGACCACTCCTGCAGCCGTCCCTTGGTAAGCACACCTGCCTCCAGCCACTACGTACACGTGGTCGAACTCAGCGAAGAGACGGGCTGATGGCGTGTGAAGGGAGCAGACGACTGTCCGACCCCCTCGGGCAACCCGCTTGAGGAGGGATACGCAGGTTGATGATGCTACGTCGTCGAGACCACTGGAACAAAATCATAGATTTGGTGAGTATAGGCGATAGTGAGTTTGTCTGTTGGTGATCAAGATCCCTTAGATGCTAGATCTTCAATTGTTTATAGTGGATGTTTTGTATCTGCATCCATGATACAGACGGTATGGTGCGACTGTCTACTGCAAAGTTTGATTGAAGATATAGCTGTAGAGTTACATATGAGAACAAGTTTACTTAATCTAAGACGTTTTCTTACCACAATTACTGCCTGTGTAAAAATATACGACCTTGACCATGCCAGGTAGGTGTACGATTCTACTTGAATATTATTAATTAATGTGTTATAGTGGAGTTACTGGGGGTTTTTACCTCGGATCTCTAGGCAACTGAATCAATCTACATAAAACCAACGGGATCTTGTTCTTTATACTCTAAAACGTATTTTCTACCAAAAATTATATTGTGCAATTTTTTTTTGATTAGGTATATAAACAAAAAAATATGAAAAATTTATATTGAATATTTTTTATTTTAGTTTTACGTTAAATTTTACTTAAATAGAGAAAGACGAACATCTTTCCAACATTTCATTCAATTTGAGGAGTCCAAGAGACCTTGAGCAGTTAGCCGGACGGGAAGGGAGAAACGGCAGCTGCAACGTACTACGATTATTTTCGGGCTAGGTACTAGCGTTAACGGCATTAGCACCTACTGATCGTGAAATATATTGCCTAACACCATCCCGGGGCACAGTTAAATCCATATTAAGTATCGGCAATACACTTTTGTTAAGCCACATCTTCTCAAATATTAAGACATGGTAAGTAGAGTGTTAAGACAAAACGTAGGGCTTAAAAAAACCTTTTAATTGGTATATGACGCGTTGCTAGAGGGGAGATATCATTCCTTAAATCCACATAAAGTGTCGACACTACGCCGTAGTTAAGTTACACCTTCTAAAATACTAAGAATTTATAAGGGGTATGTTAAGACGAAATGTAGCGCTAACATAGGCCTAACGATTAATATATGGCCCATTAATAGAGGGGGCATATTATTCCTTACAAACACTTTCAAAGTATCATCAATTACCTTTAGTTAAGCTATATCTGCTAACATACTAAGAATTAGTAAGTGGGACGTTAAGACGAGATGCAACACTTAAAAATACCTTTTGATTGGTATCTGATTCATTACTAGAGGAAGATATTGTTCCTTAAATCCCTAAAGTAACGGAATACACCTTAGTTAAGCCACATCTTCCAAAATACTAAAAATTGGTAAGTGGCGTGTAATTGTAGCGCTTAAAGACCTTTTGATTGATATATGACTTCTGAATAAAGGTGGGGCACATTAACTGTAAAACATGTTTCGATTCGGTTCTTCAGCATCTAAAGTACTAACTATTTGTGAGTAGTATGTTAGTATGAAATGTTGCACTTGAAAAGACCTTTTGAATAATATATTACTCATTACTAGAGGGGGTAGACCAGCTGACACACACTGCTGGGTAGAAAAACACGCTTTAATAAGTGCACGTAAAAGCCAAAAATCGATTTCCTCATCAGACCTTGGAACCTTATCGTGGTCAAAGTTCATTGCACGACCTTTCTAAAAAGTCCAAACACGGATATGATACGATGTTCCATTATGAAGTTCCAGTTCATACGTTTCGGCTCCATCATGAGATCAGTTCGACAGTACCATATTATTGTATTGTCATCCAAACTACATACAACTGCCAATTTTCATGATGCTACGGTCCTTGGAAGATGGTGAAATTAGTGATCTTAGATTTGATTAGATACATTTAGTTAGTTACATACAGGTGGACCTAGTAAAAGCGTGTTAAAAATCAAGTGCACAGCTTTTAAACAGGTAGACATTATTATTTATGTTATTCACAACATATTGCCGCAAAAATCATTGAATTCTATAAAGTTGCTGAGAGATCCGAGGTTTTGCCGTTTTTAACGCCCCAGTAACTCCACTATAATGGGTAATGATGATATTTTTTCTAAGCGGATGGTCATGCATGGTGCACATTCTGTGTTATTTTTGCATAAGATTTAATATTTGCTTGTGTATTTTTTTTCAACAGTAACCTGATTAACATAAAAATAAAATCAATAATTAGACCTTTTTAGACAACAACTACAACAGATTACATGTAACAAAAATAGATTTCTGTTTCATAAGTAGCGGAACAATTTCACCGGCTTTCCAAGAGCGTCGTGTCGAGAACATTACGTTTCGTTTTACGTAAACCATACTTACGTAGTAGGCTCATCTAGGAATATGACTGGTGGATTGTTCAACAGCTCCAAAGCGATTGATATTCGTTTCCTTTCGCCGCCTGATAACCTTTCTGTTGCTGTGTTTCTGGCTTTTTGAAGTCTTAGAAGTTGTATGATTTCTTCTACCTGTGGTAAAAAATACAACTTATTAAAAAGTACGATATTGATTTTTACAGGTACTGCTTCGATAGGCATAATAATGAACGAAGCTATAATTCAACCTATCTCTATTAAGTATTCAAGATGGTTATTTCAAAAAACATCTAATGAAATAATGTATATCTCATTCGTAACCACAGCAGAAAAGACGGTGAGCATCTGATTACGCAAACGGAATTTGTGTTTTTTTTTTCACCAAAACGTGTACCATAATTTACCAAAAAATTACTAAGAATATGTGAATGGTCATATAGAGCATTTATTTGTCTTCAAGGTAATCCAACTGTACCAGAACACTAACTGTCACCATCTAAATGTGAATGTTCTGAAGCTTAGAACTATAGAAATCTATAAAATCCTCACAATAACAGCCTTTTTCTCCTTCGACATATCGATCCCCAGCTTCAGGTCGGCCGCTATGAGCATGGCCTCTTCCACCGTAATGTACGGCTGCAGCAGGTCCTCCTGCATGATGTAGCGGGACAGCTTCCTGAACTGGCGCAAGTCTCTCTGCTCCCCATTGGTTGATATTACTCCTGATGCCCCTGTTACTCTGGAAAGAATATTAGATGTTACATTAGACTTTAGATTTCTAGTTATAGGGACTTCAAGATTTTTTTTATTTCTTGGTGAACTACAAAAGGGCCTCAAAAATTTGGCCCTTATAACTATTTCCCGGTAATGTACCCAAAAGGCTGATAGCATTGCCACGTTGGTAGGGAAAGTTTAATCGAAGAACGGTATGAAATGGATTTATTAAATCTTCAGTTAATGAGGTGATTTTAGGACTCAAAATTTTAAAGGGGTTACCCAACCCGAGGCCCCAAACACAGTAGTTGTGCTTGGTGAGGCATGTTTAAAAACATTATGACAATATTAAAGTAAAGTATATCACCAAGTCACGAGACTCCAGTATGATATATAAATACACTAGCAATTAACCCAGGCCTCGATCATAGGTCTAGCAGTTACTATTTATGATCTATGACATTCACATAGCCATCAAGAAGCTTTTACATATTGTTTAACATAAGGATAAAATAGAAAAACCTTCATTTTAAATGGAAGAACCTTTTTGCATGTCGTTATGGAGAAAATTACTAGTAGGACCATGATCTATTTCCAAGTAATCGGTAACTACTAGGGTGTGTTTAGACCAACGAACAAAATTCAACGAATGCTCTAGTTTTTAGGGTTCCGTACCCAAAGGGTAAAAACGGAACCCTATTACTAAGACTTCGTTGTCTATCTGTCTGTCTGTCCGTCTGTCTGTCTGTCTGTCTGTCTGTCTGTCTGTCTGTCTGTCTCCACGCTGTATCTCATTAACCGTGATAGCTAGAAAGCTGAAATTTTCACAAATGATGTATTTTCGTTGCCGCTATAACAACAAATACTGAAAATTAAAAAAAGTTATATATTAAGGGGGTCCCGATACAATAAATTATAAAGACAGTGCAATTTGAATACAACGCCATCTGTTACTCAAGCGTGGAACTACAGCTTGGTACGGAACCCTTCGCGCGCGAGTCCAACTCGCACTTGGCCGGTTTTTTTCAAATAGCTGCAGAACCATTTTCGTAATTCCGTCTTAAACGATATAAATTAGGATAGAAGGAGCGTTTGTTTGTTTAGTTTTACGGTGTTCTTTTATGTACCCAAATGTGTTTGTTTGCCAGGTTAAAATCGACGATCAAATTTTGTATTATAAAATAGATACCGATATTAACAACAAAATACAACACACTATTTTAAATATTGAACACAACCAACGAAAAAAATCACTAAACATTAATGGTCTTACTACAAAAAAGTTAATCACGCGATCATCACGTGTTTTAGAAAATTCTCCATACAATTTTTTCTTCAACACATGACGATAAGGTAAGACCCTAATCATTTAATATATTAAAACAGGCAGGAATAAAAAAAATATATAATGCTGTGTGCGTGGAAACTACTGGGCCTCTAAAATTTAAGATAGATAGCCATCGACTCATCAAAGAGCTCGTGGCTAAGTCAAAGCCGCGCGGATCGATCGATCATAAGGTTAAACAGGGTTTGGCGCGGTCGGTCTGTGAATGGGTGACCATCTTTTCATAACGAGTACTTCCGTGTTTCGGAAGGCACGATAAACAGTGGGTCCCGGCTGTCATTTGAACATCTTCGCCAGTCGTTACGGGTAGTCAAAAGCCAGAAAGCTGACTACCAGTCTTACCAAGGGATGCCAGGTTGCCCAGGTAACTGGGCTGTGGAGGTCAGGTAGGCAGTCCCTCCATGTAAAACACTGGTTCTCAGCTGCATCCGGTTAGACTGGAAGCCGACCCCAAAAATATTTGGGAAAAGGCTAGGCAGATGATGAGCCATTGACTCATCAAGAAGAAGATGACAAAAAGAACATAAAAAGAAACCAAACAATAATTCGTTACTAAACAACCAGTGATACTATACCAGTCAATTAAATTATTATTCAAACACGTGTCCTGTCCATTCAAAAGTTTAACCAAACCGGATTTACTTCTAAATGATGCTAATTAAGACAAAAACAGTAAAAATCGTAAGTGATTAATTCTACACGTGCTTGGGTAGTAATTATTATGTGACAATTACATTAAATTAACATAATCAAGTTATCAACCCTCATTTTAAATTATGTCCTATGAGTATGTTTGTTTATTTGTTCTTGGAAAATTAACACCCGTATGACGGATGAATGAGAGACAAAAAACCAATTACAGGTGCTTGCAGATAATGGAGTAACAAAGTATTACTTATATTAACTACTAGGTTCTGCCAGCGGTTTCACCCGCATCCTGTGGGAACTACTCGGAGCACCGGATAAAAAGTCTATAGCCTATAGCCTTCCTCGATAAATGGGCTATTTCAACCCCTTAGGACACGAATTTCAAAAAATCCTTTCTTAACACGCGTCAGAGTCTTAAGATGAACCTCTGTGAAAAAAATCAGCTTTATAGGTTCACGGGCTTGGGCCGTGCGATGTTGAGTCAGTGAATCTGTCAGGACTTTGAGTTTTATATAGAAGAGAAGATAGAAGAAGAAAACAGAAGACTACTCGACGCACCCGGATAAAAAGAAACCTATAGCTTTCCTCGATAAATGAGCTATCCAACACTGAAAGAATTTTTCAAATCGGACCAGTAGTTCATGAGATTAGCTCGTTCAAACAAACAAACAAACAAACTCTTCAGCTTTATAATATTAGTATAGATTAATTACTCTTAATCAACAACATTATTTATTATTTATTTGGATAAAGATTAATATTATTACGTTGATACAACTCTTAACAAATAATGCATTCATTTCCACCAAAGATTACCATAAAAACGGTTCTAGAGAGTTAATCTTAAAAGATAGACATATACTGTCGCGGACATTTTTTTAGCTCATTTCAAGAGGAATAATTCTTTCGTACATATATTTTTGATATCTTGAACCGTTTTCGCAGCGCACGCAACGAAAGCCCTCAAGGATGAATATTTTTTCCCGTTTTTTCCACATTTTCCATTATTTCTTCGCTCCTAATAGTTGCAGCGTGATGTTATATAGCCTAAAGCCTTCCTCGATAAATAGGCTATCTAACACTGAAAGAATTTTTCAAATCGGACCAGTAGTTCCTGAGATTAGCGCGTTCAAACAAACAAACAAACAAACAAACAAACTAACAAACAAACAAACTCTTCAGCTTTATAATATTAGTATAGATTAAATACTCTTAATCAACAACATTATTTATTATTTATTTGGATAAAGATTAATATTATTACGTTGATACAACTCTTAACAAATAATGCATTCATTTCCACCAAAGATTACCATAAAAACGGTTCTAGAGAGTTAATCTTAAAAGATAGACATATACTGTCGCGGACATTTTTTTAGCTCATTTCAAGAGGAATAATTCTTTCGTACATATATTTTTGGTATCTTGAACCGTTTTCGCAGCGCACGCAACGAAAGCCCTCAAGGATGAATATTTTTTCCCGTTTTTTCCACATTTTCCCTAATTTCTTCGCTCCTAATAGTTACAGCGTGTTTGTTTGTTTGAACGCCTAAATCTCAGGAACTACTGATCCGATTTGAAAAATTCTTTCAGTGTTAGATAGCCCATTTATCGAGGGAAGGCTTTAGGCTATATAACATCATGCTGTAACTATTAGGAGCGAAGAAATTAGGGAAAATGTGGAAAAAAACGGGAAAAAATATTCATCCTTGAGGGTTTCGTTGCGTGCGCTGCGAAAACGGTTCAAGATACCAAAAATATATGTACAAAAGAATTATTCCTCCTGAAACGAGCTAAAAAAAATGTCCGCGCAGTATATGTCTATCTTTATAGATTAACTCCTAGAACCGTTTTTATGTAATCTTTGGTGAAATGATTGCATTATTTGTTAAGAGTTGTACCAACGTAATAATATTAATCTTTATCCAAATAAATAATAAATAATGTTGTTGATTAAGAGTATTTAATCTATACTAATATTATAAAGCTGAAGAGTTTGTTGTTTTGTTTGTTTGAACGAGCTAATCTCATGACTACTGGTCCGATTTGAAAATTCTTTCAGTGTTGGATAGCTCATTTATCGAGGAAAGCTATAGGTTTCTTTTTATCCGGGTGCGTCGAGTAGTCTTCGTTTTCTTCTCTATCTTCTCTTCTATATAAAACTCAAAGTCCTGACAGATTCACTGACTCAACATCGCACGGCCCAAGCCCGTGAACCTATAAAGCTGATTTTTTTCACAGAGGTTCATCTTAAGACTCTGACGCGTGTTAAGAAAGGATTTTTTGAAATTCGTGTCCTAAGGGGTTGAAATAGCCCATTTATCGAGAAGGCTATAGGCTATAGACTTTTTTATCCGGTGCTCCGAGTAGTTCCCACAGGATGCGGTGAAACCGCTGGCAGAACCTAGTAGTTAATATAAGTAATACTTTGTTACTCCATTATCTGCAAGCACCTGTAATTGGTTTTTTTGTCTCTCATTCATCCGTCATACGGGTGTTTAATTTTCCAAGAACAAATAAACAAACATACTCATAGGACATAATTTAAAATGAGGGTTTGATAACTTGATATGTTAATTAATGTAATTGTCACATAATAATTACTACCCAAGCACGTGTAAATTTAATCACTTACGATTTTACTGTTTTGTTCTTAATTAGCATCATTTAGAAGTAAATCCGGTTTGGTTAAACTTTGATGGACAGGACACGTGTTTGAATAATAATTTAATGACTGGTATAGTATCACTGGTTGTTTAGTAACGAATTATTGTTTGGTCTTTTTTATGTTCTTTTGTCATCTTCTTCTTGATAGTCAAGGCTCATCATCTGCCTAGCCTTTTCCCAAATATTTTTGGGTCGGCTTCCAGTCTAACCGGATGCAGCTGAGAACATGTTTTACATGGAGGACTTGCCTACCTGACCTCCACAGCCCATTACCTGGGCAACCTGGCATCCCTTGGTAAGACTGGTAGTCAGACTTTCTGGCTTTTGACTACCCGTAACGACTGGCGAAGATGTTCAAATGACAGCCGGGACCCACTGTTTATCGCTGCCTTCCGAAAACACGGAAGTACTCGTTATGAAAAGATGGTCACCCATTCACAGACCGACGCGCCAAACCCTGTTTAGACCTATGATCGATCGATCCGCGCGCTTTGACTAGCCACGAGCTCTTTGATGAGTCGATGCTATCTATCTTAAATTTTAGAGGCCCAGTAGTTTCCACGCACACAGCATTATATATTTTTTTATTCCTGCCTGTTTTAATATATTAAATGATTAGGTCTTACCTTATCGTCATGTGTTGAAGAAAAAAATTGTATGGAGAATTTTCTAAAACACGTGATGAGCGCGTATTAACTTTTGTAGTAAGACCATTAATGTTTAGTGATTTTTTCGTTGCGTTGTGTTCAATATTTAAAATAGTGTGTTGTATTTTGTTGTTAATATCGGTATCTATTTTTATAATACAAAAATTTGATCGTCGATTTTAACCTGCAAACAAACACATTTGGTACATAAAAGACACCGTAAAACTAAACAAACAAACGCTCCTTCTATCCTAATTTATATCGTTTAAGACGGAATTACGAAAATGGTTCTGCAGCTATTTGAAAAAAACCGGCCAAGTTGCGAGTTGGACTCGACCCGAAGGGTTCCGTACAAGCTGTAGTTCACGCTTGAGTAACAGATGCGCGTTGTATTCAAATTGCCACTGTCTTTATAATTTATTGTATCGGGACCCCCTTAATATATAACTTTTTTTAATTCAGTATTTTGTTTATAGCGCAACGAAAATACATCATTGTGAAAAATTTCAGCTTTCTAGCTATCACGGTAATGAGATACAGCGTGGAGACAGACAGACAGACAGACAGACAGACAACGACAGACAGACGACAGACAGACAGATAGACAACGAAGTCTTAGTAATAGGTTCCGTTTTACCCTTTGGGTACGGAACCCTAAAAACTAGAGCATTTTTGAATTTTGTTCGTTGGTCTAAAACACACCCTAGTATTTACCGATTACTTGGAATAGATCATGGTCCTACTAGTAATTTCTCCATTAACGACATGCAAAAAGGTTCTTCCATTTTAAAATGAAGGTTTTCTATTTTATCCTTATGTTAAACAATATGTAAAAGCTTCTTGATGGCTATGTGAATGTCATAGATCATAAATAGATACTGCTAGACCTATGATCGAGGCCGGGTTAATGCTAGTGTATTTATATATCATACTGGAGTCTTCGTGACTTGGTGATATACTTTACTTTAATATTGTCATAATGTTTTAAACATGCCCTCACCAAGCACAACTACTGTGTTTGGGCCTCGGGTGGTAACCCCTTTAAAATTTAGTCCTAAAAATCACCTCATTAAACTGAAGATTTAATAAATCCATTTCATACCCGTTCTTCGATTAAACTTCCCTACCAACGTTGGCAATGCTATCAGCCTTTGGTACATTACGGGATAAATAGTATAAAGGCCAAATATTGAGGCCCTTTGTAGTTCCCAAGAAATAAAAAAAATCTTGAAGTCCCTATAACTAGAAATCTAAAGTCTAATGTAACATCTAATATTCTTCCAGTAGTAACAGGGGCATCAGGGTAATATCAACCAATGGGGAGCAGAGAGACTTGCGCCAGTTCAGAAGCTGTCCGCTACATCATGCAGGAGACCTGCTGCAGCCGTACATTACGGTGAAGAGGCCATGCTCATAGCGGCCGACCTGAAGCTGTGGATCGATATGTCGAAGCGAGAAAAAGGCTGTTATTGTGAGGATTTATAGATCGATAGTTCTAAGCTTCAGAACATTCACATTTAGATGTGACAGTTAGTGTTCTGGTACAGTTGGATTACCTTGAAGACAAATAAATGCTCTATATGACCATTCACATATCTTAGTAATTTTTTTGGTAAATTATGGTACACGTTTTGCTGAAAAAAAAAACACAAATTCCGTTCGTAATCAATGTGCTCACCGTCTTTCTCTGTGGTACAATGAGATATTACATTATTCATTAGATGTTTTTGAAAATAACCATCTTGATACTTAATAGAGATAGTTGAATTATAGCTTCGTTCATTATTATGGCTATCGAAGCATTAGCTGTAAAAATCAATATCGTACTTTTATAATTGTATTTTTACCAACAGGTAAAAAATCATCACAATTCTAAGACTTCAAAAACCAGAACCACAGTCAACAGAAAGTTATCAGGCGCAAAGGGAAACGAATATTCAATCCTTGAGCTTTCGAACAATCCACCAAGTCATTATTCCTAAGATGAGCCTACTAGCGTAAGTATTGGTTTACGTAAAACGAACGTAATGTCTCGACACGACGCTCTTGAAAAGCCGCGTTGAAATTGTTCCGTACTTATTGAAAACAGGAAATCTATTTGTTACATGTAATCTGTTGTAGTTGTTTGATCTAAAAAGGTTCTAATTATTGATTTTATTTTTATGTTAATCAGGTTACTGTTGAAAAAAAAATACACAAAGCAAATATTAATCTTATGCAAAAATAACACAGGAATGTGACCATGCATGACCATCCGCTTAGAAAAATATCATATTACCCATTATAGTGGGTTACTGGGCGTTAAAAACGGCAAAACCTCGGAATCTCACTCAGCAACTTTATTAGAATTCACATGATTTTGCGTGGCAATATGTTGTGAATAACATAAATAATAATGTCTACCTGTTTAAAAAGCTGGTGCACTTTGATTTTTTAACACGCTTTACTAGGTCCACCTGCCTATGTAACTAACTAAATGTACTAATCAAATCTAGATCACTAATTTCACCATCTTCCAAGCGACCGTTAGCATCATGAAATTGGCATTGTATGTTAGTTTTGGATGACAATACATAATATGGTACTGTCGAACATGATCTCATGATGGAGCCGAAACGTAATGAACTGGAACTTCATAATGGAACACGTATCAGTACCCGTGTTTGACTTTTTAGGAAAGGTCGCGTGCAATTGAACTTTGACCCACGATTAAGTTCCAAGGTCTGATGAGGAATCGATTTTTGCTTTTACGTGCCACTTATTAAGCGTGTTTTTCTACCAGGCAGTGTGTGTCACTGGTCTACCCCCTCTAGTAATGAGTAAATATTTTCAAAAGGTCTTTCAAGGTGCAACATTTCATACTAACATACTACTCACAAATAGTTAGTACTTTAATGCTGAGAACCGAATCCGAAACATGTTTTTACAGTTATGTGCCCCCACCTTTATCAGAAGTCCATATATCAATCAAAAGCGTCTTTTAAGCGCTACAATTACACGCCACTTTACCAATTTTTAGTATTTGGAAGATTGTGGCTTCTAAGTTGTATTGCCTTTACTTCAATAGGGATTTAAGAACAATATCTTCCTCTAGTAATGTTCAGATACAATCAAAAGGTATTTTAAGTGTTGCATCTCGTCTTAACGTACCCACTTACTAATTCTTAGTATTGTTAGCAGATATAGCTTAACTAAAGGTAATGGATGATACTTTGAAAGTGCTTGTAAGGAATTAATATGCCCCCTCTATTAATGGGGCCATATAATTAATCGTTAGGCCTATCGTTAGCGCTTACCATTTCGTCTTAACATACCCCTTATAATTCTTAGTATAGAAGGTGTAACTTAACTACGGCGTCGTAGTGTCGACACTTTATGTGGATTTAAGGAATGATATCTCCCCTTAGCAACGCGTCATATACAATAAAAAGGTTTTTTTAAGCCCTAGTTTTGTCTAACACTCTACTTACCATGTCTGTAATTTTGGAGAAGATGTGGCTTAACAAAGTGATTGCCGGATACTTAATATGGATTTAACTGTGCCCGCGGATGGTGATTAGGCAATATATCACGATCAGTAGGTGCTAATGGCCGTTAACGCTAGTACCTAGCCGAAAATAATCTAGTACGTTGCAGCTACCGTTTCTCCTTTCCGTGGCTAACTGCTCAAGGTTCTCTTGGACTCCTCAAATGAATGAAACGTTGGAAAGATGTTCGTCTTTCTCTATTTAGTAAGATTTAACGTAAAACTAAAATAAAAATATCAATATAAATTTTTCATATTTTTTTGTTTAAATAATCAAAAAAAAAATTGCACAATATAATTTTTCGCTAGAAAATACGTTTGTAGAGTTATAAAAGAACAAGATCCCGTTTGGTTTTATTGGTAGATTGATTCAGTTGCCTAGAGATCCGAGGTAAAAACCACCCAGAGAAAATAGAGTTACACATTCCAATCTTATAATCACTATCTGATTATTTTATTATATAAGTATATCACTAGATGATCGCCTACACCTACCTGGCATGGTCAAGTCCGTTATATTTTTTACACAGCAGTAATTGTTGGTAAGAAAACAGGTCTTAGAGTTAAGTAAAGTCTTTCCGATTGCTCATATTGTAACTCCGCATGCTATATCTTCAATCAAATTCAGCAAGTAGACCAGTACGCACGCATACCCGTCTTATATGAGAATGCAGATACAAACGACCATACTTATGTAAACAAATTGAAGCATTAGCCATCTAAGGGATCTTGATGCGACCACAGAACAAAACTCCACGTATCGCCACGCACGATCTCACTCACGCAAAGTCCTCATCGAGATTTCCATTATAGTTCCAGTGGTCTCGAGCGACCGTTAGCATCATCAACCTCGTATCCCTTCCTCAAGCGTGTTGCCGAGTGGGTGTCGGACACGATCCCGTCTGCTCCCATTCACCAACGGCCATCAGGCCACGTCTCTTCGCTGCGTTCGAACCCGTGTACGTAGTGCTTGGAGGCAGGTGTGTCTTAACAGAGGGCACGGTGCAGAGGAGTGCGAGTCCCGTTCCTCAATGAGTTGCAGCTGCCGTGCCCTAAGACTTATAAGTCCGGCTGATTTTAGTGATATTTGGCCTGGCTACACGTACGCTAGTATGATGGGCTTCAAGCGTGATTTTTGTACTGCGTTAACATGACAGGCTCTTATTCTAAGTCTCGGATCAGCATTGAGTCGAGCACATCTTTCGAATCTAATCACATATCTTTCATAAAACTTTAAAAGTATATACATTTACAAGCTAACTCTGTTACATGAAAATCGGAGCTTAATGGTTTACTATAACCTAATATTGTTTACTAATACACTAACAAGGTTTGCAATAGCGAACCCCATTAAGTCTAGAATTATAATAAAGTGCATTAGGTAACAATTTACCATAAATAATACACAGAAACATTCTATAATCGGCTTAATAGCAGGATATAATAAGTCATAATTTCACGGAATAGAAAATGATTTGCTTCAATTTAGATGCAAACAAATATACATAAGAACGATATGTTGACAGAGGCTCCATGATTATATGAATGGCTTCGGTAGAATACAATAATTAGTTCAATGTTTATAATTTTAAGTATTTTAATACTGTGTATTGATAGTCGCTGAAACTATACAAACCTAAGCGTCTGCCCAGTATGTACTATAGTGAGGTGCTTATTTTAAAGAGAGGCGGAACTGGTTAATTCTTGAGGGAGGTGGAGATTTTAAAGCAATGGATGCGGATATTTTTTTTCCAATGAGCGGCTTTCAAATTCATTTTTGCAATGGCGGATTTTCATTCTCAAATGTGAATTAGCTGATAGTGTTAACTAACTCTTTACCGAAATACACAATAGTAAGATTATACTAACTGTGTTGTGTTCATATATCTATGAATATCAACCAGAAGCCTAGATACATCAGTAAGTAGTAGCGGTGCGTGCGTGTGTGTGTG
>NWSH02000008.1:13085682-13103119 GCA_002382865.2 Heliothis virescens | reverse complement strand
CAAACAAACAAACAAACAAACAAACAAACTCTTCAGCTTTATAATATTAGTATAGATTAGTATAGATGTCGCTGTTAAGTATAGTGGACGTAAGGAGTATAATATTCAATGATCATGTATTTTTTTCTGAGACTGCCTCGTTGGTCTAGTTGTCGCATAGACGACTGCTGATCACGAGGTCTCGGGTTCGATTCCCGGGACGGGCCGAAATCGCTTTGTGGGTTTTAGAAACTTTCATAAAGCAGCCCGGAGTTGGAAGTTGGTGATTGATACACCCGTGCATCGGAGAGCACGTTAATGTCGGTCCTGCGCCTGATCTCTCGCCGGTCGTGTCGGATTGCCGTCCCATCGGGTTATGAGAGTGAGGGAATAGGGAGTGCACCTGTGTCTGCGCAAATGCTTGTGCACTATAATATGTCCTGCGCAGCTGGCTGATCTCCTTATATGAGAACAGCCGCCGTGGCTGATAATCGGCTAGGACGCCATCATCATTTTTTTCTGAAAGGTTGAGTTTTATTTAGGAAATCATGTGATGACGCCTACTGTGGCTGCAGCATGCTCCTGCTGCATACTACATATGTGCAGATTACTGACTGAAACCCATCTTTGTTCCTTGTGGAGCTCTTTGTGAACTAGGGCCGCCGCGACTATTTTGTAGTATCCCGCAATAAACTCAAGGGGAATTTAGCCGGGCTGCGGGTTGTTCGAAAGAGTTACCGCGGCCCTGGCACACAAAGGGCTCCCGAAGGAACACGGTGGGTTAGTAAAAGTCTGACACTCCCACAGCGGGAGGGGTCATAGTGAAGATTTCCCTTCATTAAAAAAAATGGGGAATTTAGCCAGCCTCTGAATATAATACATATATATTTAGAAAATATATAAGAGGTTGGTACAAACCTGTATCCAGCTAAAATATTGAGCAGGGTGCTCTTGCCAGCTCCTGAGGGGCCTAAGATGGCAGTCAGTTGGCCCGAACGAAAGTCACCATTAATGCTGCGCAGGATTATCTTTGAACCTGAAAATAAATTGACATCATTTTTAAGTATTACAAAAGTGAGTAAGTATGTTTCTTTAAATTGTTTGTTTTATTTAAAGACTAGCTTCTGCCAGCGAGCGACTTCATTCGCGGATCATGTCGCTTATGCCAGCGGCAACGGGTCGTCTTAATCAAAGATGTTTCCTTCCACTGCTCTGCTCCTATTGATAGTAGCGTGATGAAAAGTATACTATAACCATCTCAGGAGTATGAATAATAATTGTACCAAGTTTCGTTAAAATCCGTCCAGTAGTTTTTGTTTATAGAAATTTGGTTATACAGACAGACAGACAGACAGACGGACAAAAATGTTACTGATTGCATTATATTACATTACATTACATTATTATTATATTACAGATATATATTTTTTCCTTCTCACAACTAATTCTTCACACGTTATTCATGTTCACAGCATTGAGTAAATATTATTTTTTTGTCTGTTAATTACCCCATAAACGTGAACATAAGAAGGCTTCGCAATTAATTCTAAATATACCTTTATAAAAATAAAATAGTGCTAATTATTATAACCGTTTAGATTAAAATTAAAAATAAATACTGATCAAAAAAATTAATAGGTATACCAGTAACAAGTATATTCCGGTTTCAGAGCTTGATTGGTCCAAAATATAATACAAAGAATTATCCCATTAAATAATTTTGAAACTCAAAAAAACCGTGCGATTATAAAAACAGAAAAAACAATCAGCTCTTGTACTATGATAGTCCATTGTTGCCAAATTGCTTCCATCAAATTACCTGACAACCACAATGTATAGTCAACGCAAATTGCCGGCTTACGCACTTACGAAAGAGATGGTTTGCTATTGTTTACGAAACGGTTAAAATCGAGCCGTGAGTAAGAACTTGAGTTCTGTACAAAATATTTTCATTTCAAAAATGTTATGAATTCATATCCCACACTTTAACGCATGTATTTATGTGAATGGCTTGATAATAATTTAGTAGTAAAATATTTCAAATTAATTACTGCAATTGTTATTAATATCTCCTGCCACAAAATGTAAAAACTATATTCAACTTTCTTTTTAATGTTTTCTTCTACCTATTTATTTTTACTACTAGCTTCTGCCAGCGGTTTCACCCGCGTCCCGTGGGAACTGCTAGGCGCATCCGGATAAAAAGTAGCCTATAGCCTTCCTCGATAAATGGGCTATCTAACAATGAAAGATTTTTTCAAATCGGACCAGTAGATCCTGAGATTAAACAAACAAACAAACAAACTCTTCAGCTTTATAATATTAGTGTAGATAAATTGTAAATTGTATTTGTTAAAAGACCGATGTAACTTAGGCATTACGTTCAGAGTATTAAGATAATGATGGCATGCAAATAAATCAATTAATAAACTATCCGGCTGACCATGATTGGCAGTACGATGAATAATTTAATTTATAAATGCTTTTAGTCGTGTAGGCCAAGTTGGTTTTAATGTTAGAAGTCTAGGCACAGAGCATACTCTAATAACTAAAATTTATGACTTAAATTAGTATGACTTATGTTCCTAATAACCAGTAAGTTATTAGGTTTTACCTTTGTAACATAACAATGCGTTATTTTTATTATAGTTAAACCATAGTTAAACTTATTTTTACCTTTCTTTTAACATGTCCTATATGTCTTCCGAACTCCGTAGAGAATAAAAAAAACTGTTTTTTTTTGTACCTACGGAACCCTAAAAATGATTTAAATGGCAAGAACACGGTGCAACGCCAGAAATAATTAATTATAATAATTTCTGCAATATCTCGGGGTAATAGCACTTGCCATGGATTTCGCAAATGGCGGCCGAGAGTGACGCAGCATTATTTTGAGTAAGATTTCGATCTAGAACACAGATGTTTTAAGTACCTTGTTAGTTATGGAAGGTCAGATATTTTTTTTCAACTTTTCGAAAAATGTATTCCTATTTTTTTACAGTTTTAGTTTAAAAAGACGTCCTGAAAATAAATATACAGATAATCATCTAGGCTAGCTTTTTCCCAAATTATCATAATTTTCTTAAAATTTGATTTTAAGATTTTCTTCGACGTTCTGTCTGACAAGTCACTCTATAACTATTTAAGTACAGACACATCAAGTTACCACAATCTGTCAAACTGCAATCGATTTTCAACCTTATCACAATGGAGGTAGGTTAATGTTCGATTGGTAAAAGTTGACAGATTCGTATACGTTGACCTGCTGTTGTCTGTACCTAGCTAGATGTCTTTTCTGCATTATCAATACTATATGCATTTTGTATTTTTCTTAATATTCAGACGACTGCAAGTCCAAATCTGACAAATTTTAACAATTCAACATCAACCTTCCATATTATGATAAGGTTGAAAATCTATTGAAGAAATTTGACAAATTGTGGTAGGTTGATGTACTGGCATCTTTACTAACTTCTATCATGTCACTCAACAATGAGCTTAGACTGAGGCTTTATTTACAGTCAGTTATTACTAAGACTAGCTTCTGCCAGCGGTTTCACTCGCTCCCGCGATAAAGCTGAAGAGTTTGTTTGAAGATTTGTAAAATTCTTTCGGTTTTAGATAACCCATTTATCGAGGAAGGCTATAGGCTTTTTATCGTAGCCGGGTGCGCCGAGTAGTTCCCACGGGACGCGGGTGTAACCGCTGGCAGAAGCTAGTAATATTATACATAGAGATTATGCTGTAGAGAACAAAAAACAAACACTTAAGTATACCTAACGTTTACTGTAAGTAAGAAAATAATAAAGGTAATATAGGTACACCAACTGAGATGAAAGCAAAAAGTATTCACGTGTCTAAATGAGTACATAAAACGTGGCGAAATAAAAAACTCGTAACTGCGTATTTTTACCTGTTATATAACAAGTCAACAACCGACTTTGACCTGTGTTTGATGCTCATAATCCGACAAAAAATATTACTAATTACATTGCCAATGATATGTTGTAAAAACTTAATTTACGGAGCAATCATCCAGTTTTTGGTTTAAGAATGCGACAGCTAGTTATCGCAAAAAGCTTTTAATTAATGATACATATATATCTACAGAAGGGTGTTCCTTTACACCCGTAAACCAACAACGTCCTGCCCCAATCCACGCTCATCTACGAGGAGTGCACTCTGGTAAAAACTAAACCTACTAAAAGGTTTTCTGAAAAAATAAATAATTTGAATTTGAAGGTTCTGGCGACCGACTGGTGTTGGTATAACCACCACACAAAGGTGATATTTAACGCCTTGCTCAGAGATGGACAGCAACATATCTGAAGCGCTAAAAAATCCTTCACTTTGCGAACAAAATGCGTTGTTGCATTGGTGACCAGAGGTGTATTTACCCTTAGGCTAGAAGGGCTATCGCCCGGGGCAGCAAACCACAGGGGGCGGCCGGTAGGGTACCCCTGGGGCTTGATTTCATTCGTTGATGGGCGAAAATCTACAGGAGCCCGGGGCGCGCAATCTTAAAATGCGCCCCTGTTGGTGACAACACGTAATTCTTCACGATGTGAAAATTTTGAGCTACGACTTATAGGAATCGCGTCCAGCGAACTACTCCACGCACCCGAATAAAAAGTAAGGCCTTGTACAGACAACAACCTGAATCTTTCAAATTTTACCAATCGAATTTTAATCTGCCACTATTGTGATAGGTAAGGTTGAAGAACTATTGTAGAAGAATCCATTTGACAGATTGTGGTAACTTGATGTGCTGTCGTCTGTACAAGCGCGGTTGATGCGTGATCAGCTATTACATGACAACAGGCGCTTCTTGATGTTATTACAATGTAACAAACCAAGTGCATACAATATTAACGCATATTTCTATGGCATGGTCTGACAGAACTTTATCTATTTGTTTATGTAGAACTTTATCTGTAATCTGTGAAACTGGCCGTTAATATTGTGTGCACCTGTTTTGCTTTTTCAGTAATCAAAATTAAAAATATTTCCATGGCAATATCTAAAGTTCTAGATAGCTATGTTACAGATTACATTACCATTACATTTTTAATGTAGGTTGATCTGATCTTACGAAACCTCAAAATTCAAGGCTCGGTTAGAGAGATTGTCGGTATGTACGATAAAATGGGGCCCAAGGATACAGCCGCCATGACGGTCGTGATTCTTGAATTTATGTCATACTTAGGTTTTATGCAGCGTGATATTGTCTATGGTTGTTAGATTTTTAATTAATTTTTTTTGGGTTTAAATATATAAAATATTAGTTCTGTGAATGCAAATACATACATATATTAATGCTATGTTGTTAGCTACAATATAAATAAATTACATTAGCATAAGATGCAAATCAAGTTAATAGTAGGACACCCAGATTTCACAGATTAGACGAGACTTTAAATAATATTTTTAACAAATTACTTAAATTAATTATGAAATGGCATAAATCTTAATTTTTTGTTGTTTTTTTTTTTTGCTTTTGACTATTCACCTTTTATCTTTAATAATATGTTATATCTAATTCCTCAATCCTCAAAAACCGACCAAGTGCGAGTTGGACTCGCGCACGAAGGGTTCCGTACCACGCTCCTGTAGTTCCACGCTTGACTAACAGATGGCGTTGTATTCAAATTGCACTATCTTTATAATTTATTATATGGGGACCCCCCTTAATATATAACTTTTAAAAATTTTTAGTATTTGTTGTTATAGCGGCAACGGAAATACATCATTTGTGAAAATTTCAGCTCTCTAGCTATCACGGCTTATGAGATACAGCGCGGAGACAGACAGACAGACAGAGAGACAGACAACGAAGTCTTAGTAATAGGGTCCCGTTTTACCCTTTGGGTAGGTACGGAACCCTAAAAACTATACCTAGCATTAACAAAAAATCTAACAGGATAGACTTACAAGTCTAGCCGTAGCGGCAAAAAAAAAACAAAATTTCAACCTGTCCGTTACATACATACATACGTACATAATGTGCGCTTGCATTAATGAATAAAACAATAGTCGATGGGGTCACTGCAGGTCATAAGCCGACAATTGCACAGGGTTTATACATTAAAACTATTCATTAAATGTTTATTTATAGCTTGATTTGCTGTTTTAGTTATTAACTGTTAGGAATTTATTCGTTTTGCTGGCTTTAGTAGGTCAAATTGTATTTTACTTAGAGTCTTTTTATGAGACTCAATTTGTACACGACCTTACAACATATTAATATATCTGGACATATAAAAGTTGTATAGGTACCTAAGTATATATTTTAAAGTATACTTAATGAAAAAAAACTTTACTTTTTATAGATAACTACTAATACTACAGACTAATCTTTGATTGCAACGTTAAAATAATAATCAGGGCTTCGGCAATAGATACGTCTAGTTTTCTTAAAAGCACTCAAATTTTTTCTTTGAAAATTAAACGCAAAAATTCATGGTAAACAGTGGTTTGAAGAAAACTGACATTTAAGTTTTAGGTAAATTTGGGCCATTTTGTTTACACAGCATTTTACCTTCTCTCCTACGAATATCCGTACCTCTTACAACAAAGGAAATCATAAAAACTAAAAGGAACCAAGCCCTTCACTCACTTTCACCAAAACCCTTGTAAACGTGCATGGAATGACAAACAGACATACAGTTAATAAATTCAACGTGCATCATACGTTTCCACACTATTTGTGTATAAGTAGATACCAGCGGGAACTTCTATGACGCAAATGTTAGAAAACAAAGGAAATAAAATTAGTATTTTTACACGTTTTATAAGTAAAAGTTTTTCTTTAAATAGGCTACAAATGAAATTTAAATACAATTTACATTATAAAATTCTTAAAAGTACTTGATACATCTAAAAATATATTTAAAAATGAAAGCGATCAAATTAAATGTAATGTCGTTAGTTATTTAGCTGTTGCTACCACATGACGAAGCAATTTTCATTTCTCTATTGGCAGTTTTCAGAACTTGGTCAGCGATTTTTTCATTAATTTCCCCTTAAAAATAGATTTTTGAAAACCTGTCAGGCTATGAACAAACCTGACCATAGTATGCTACAAATATTTATAATTATTAAATAAAATATGTTTTATAACTTCGTTTAATTAAGTTTGAAGTTCACATACAAATCATCGGCTAAGCACTAATCAAAGTTTTATTTGTTTGTTTTTCACATATTGCGGATCAATTCCTATGTATTACATTGCCATCTGACGTAAAAACACTTCAAACAAATAATAATGGCAAAAGGTTAAGTCAATGTTTGGTTAAAAAATGCATTATCATGCAGTGTTGTAAGTAGACAGGATATTTTTAACTGTTTAAAGCTTTTAAAACATTTTATTATTTTTTTATATATTTTGAATTAAATAGCCATAGCCGATTTGTTACTATAGCCAGTTTCCTCCATTTATTAAATTCACGGCATCACAATATCAAACTTATAATTTTAGCTATTATTCTTCAAAAAATATACAATCTTTACAAACAAAACAAAATAATAACCGGGTCAAACAAAATCCTTGAATTACCTTAAACATAATATTTACAAAGTACTTATCTATTTTATAATATTTACAAACTTAAAACTAAAAAATTGCGTCAAAAAAATCCTCCTGATCGCTGCCAACCGGGAGTGTACCCAAAAGGCTGGCGAAATAAACTAAATATAAGCATGAAAGATACCATAATCTAAGTCTTATTACAGATTAAAATAATCGTCAACAAAATGAAATATTATTCACAAGTGGGTCAAGAAAACCATTATGCAATGCAAAAGTCTAGGTAAACTTTTGTTCGGGTACAACATAAAACTATTGTTTACCTCTAATGTGTTGAATATGTATGAGAAAACACAATTGCATCCTTGCAACTGCAGATTTTGCAACGTATAGCTTTTGCAAACAAAATGCAGTGACATAATAGGTATCGTGTAAGTCTCCAAACGACGTCTTTCAAAATGTATGTCGCCATTGACGCTTTGTTTTAGTGCAATAGAATAGCTTAGACATAAAATATGCCACTTAAATTGTGGTGAAATGTATAGGCCATATTATATTATTTTTCATCGTCATTATTCAAAGTATGCTGAAAAGCTCTCAAGCATATATTGAAGGTAAATTTTACAAAATATTGCCCCAAAAACGCCCGCCCGTCACATGTTTTTGCTAGGAAAAATTAATGGTGCAAGAAACCCCCAGCAACACAATTCTATCAATACATACGTGTCTTAAGGACATCAGATAATTTGTTATGAATGAAATATTTTTAAATGTTATATTGATACAAATGCAAACCTGTAATGAGTAGCATTACAGGTTTGCCACTTTACGAACATTTTTTAATGATTATTATCTGAGAACACCTTTCAGAAGTAAATGTGAAGAGTTGTAATAGCTTTTAAAATGGAATACAAGCTACATCTGGATTATTAGATTAATGCTCAATCCTTCTTCGTGTGAGAGGAGGCCTGTGGCCAGGAGTGGGACGATAAAAAAGGCTACTAAAAATATATACAAGTAGAATTTCCCTAAATTGAAAGTTTTTTTGGTAATATGACATAATTTAAAGATTCTAAGATTGTCCCCACATTTTGTCAAGTTAACCATTAAACTTTTCAGACACGTTTTTGACAAAAACTTGTACTTAATAAATTGTCTGTATAATACTTCTAAACAAAAAATATAAAACCATTTATGTTGACAACCTGTTCGCCTTCTAACCTATTTTTTTAGTTTATAAATAACTTCTACTATGACGTCAGAGCATTAATTCTATCATAAATAAAAAAAAACTGGTTTCTGCTTAAAGCCCGGTCAAAGGTATTTAATACCCAACATTAATTTCCGGAAAACAACTTGATGTGTTGTAAAGGACATTATTCAAACTTTTTTATCTTTTTATATGCTAGAACATACAAATCTTACATCATAGAAATCTTGAAATACAAGACAAAAAATCGGACTTTGCAATTTTATTGCTGTGAATTTGAAATTGTAGACGTTCAAAAAAAACTCCGGGTTGCACTCCGGGAGTGCTGGCAGAAGTGAAAACATGAATATTAACTTTATGCGTTTTTGATATTTTTTTGAGATTATGGAATGAAGAAAGTGAAGAACTACTATTTACTGTCATCACTTGCCCTCGATATTGAGAGTTTCTCAAAAAAAATCGTTGGCCCTATGACTGTACTGGAAGGTAAACTAAAGATACCCCAACACGATTAAATATAATCAAAATTTAAGCACGACTCCATCTATGATTTTGAAGAATAAAAACTATACTCGTTCTTTCATACTTGACTAACAACTTGACTTTGAAAAATTATAGATGGCGACACACATTTTTTCTCACACGTCTCTTCTCGATTTTGAAGGTTCTGGTTGAGCTAAAATTATTTAAATATATAGTTTGAGTTTATTGCTGTGGCCTGGATGCTAACCTAAAGATACTCCGGCACCATTTCATTTTATAAAAATAAAAACCCAAACTCCATCTATGATTTTAAATGATAATTACTAAGCCTGACACTATTGTCAAATTTCACATGTTTGAAACGTCATAAAATATCTTACCGACCTGTACTTACGGAATTTGTATGGAATTTCGGGTTTCACAATTTTGGGTTTCACATTTCGGTCACGTGATACCTGTCGCGAGTTTATATATTTTTCCCCATACAAAAAGTGCTCAACGCCGCTAAAGAAGTTTTCACTTCAAAAATCCAACTATGTACCTACTTAAAAACTTGTAACGTTACTCCTTATTCATTTTCATTTGTTTTCCCACGTCAGTCAACATTGCAATTCGAATCCTTTGAATAGCCCCACATAGTATAATTTTAATTAAAATTCCTTGTAGGTAAACAAAATTCTGTTTTTTTTTTCTCATAATTGTAGCCAATTCATGTAACTATGTATTCAAAATTGGAATTAAGAGACTTATCTTACTATTAATTTAAATGTTTGCTTGATTTTTGAGAATATCAGAATGTTCCGTATGACTAAACTTTCGTAGGACATAGTGCCTGCCATTCCCATAAAAAATGACCACAAAAATACATTCATAGTTATGCTACCTCCCATCACTAGCACCAACATCATAAAACAACGTATGTACCTATATTACCATTTTCCGGCTACCCACCTCCCAATACATACCACAATATTTACCAACATATTGCAACAAATACTACTAACCTCATTGGACCAACCTTTGGAGATACAAGTGGGTTCTATCAGGTTTCTCACAACACGTGCAACGGTGCATACCGTCCGCTCTCATTTGGGTTACAGGACAGTCACGTGCGGCAGTTTAGTGATGCGAAACTATCGATAAACGTGTTTAGTCGAGTTGTGTAACGTAACTGGATTTTGAAGTAAGGTTTGCAGTAAAAGCGACGTTGTTAATGTTTGTTATTATTTTTGAATAATTACAGCAGTCTGGTTGAGTTACTTGGGTAATTATCTCGTCGAAGTGATTTTGATCTAGTAGGCTGTGGCCGACCAAAAAACCCTTTCAAACCTTTTTGGGTTTATCTAACAAAAACAAAATATACTGCTATCCAATGTTTGAATAACGCACGAAATACAGGGCACAATTCTACTCAACAACTTTTTGGAATGAAAGCAAAAAGTCGCTGGAATCTACAAAATTTCCCTAACATCGATACATCAGATTTTCCTCGCGCTTCACTGTAAGCGAAACACGTGCAGCTTTCTAAAGATTGACCAATGTTCTCTAGCTGCAGTAATTATATACGACGCGGGCGGTGCAACGCTTGCGTATCTCTCTTTATAGACTCCGTTGCAGTCACGTGCTACGGTATTTATGCCTTCGTTTACTACTATATTTACTGTTACGATCGTATTTTTAACCGGCTTCCCAAAAAGAAGTTTTCATTTTTGAGCATGAAGCTAATAGTTAGAAATATTATGATGTAGGTAGCTATATGGAGTTGCCTAAACATCATTCTGATATATGTATGTGCTATATTACTGCCAAGTTGAATTGATATTCATTTAGTATTTTTGCATAAAAGAGATACCAGACATTGTAACTTGTATTTATATTTGTAGGATAGAATTATATATAATAATTTTGGTGCGAAAAAAAGCTACGTTTATATGGGTAAATATAATATTTGACAGTAGATAGAATTATGTGTATGTGTACTATAAATTCAAAATAAACTTAATGTTCATATTTTCTTCGTAATAATGGTTGTATATTCGCACGTTCGCGTAGTTATTTTTGCACTTTTTTGTCATCTAATCTTTTCATGAAATCTTAATGGACATACTACATATTTTTTTGTATATGTGCCAAAGTTCTTTTAGATAAGGAAAACTGTTTAAATAAAATAAATTGGTTACTACGTTTTTTAATAATACCTACTTGAATATAATTATGTGAACAAAATTGTTATATAACTAGTTACTTACTTATGGGTTTTCTTATGAATATTTATAAATTATAAATATATTAACAAGGTTAGTTTTAGTTTTTAATTCATTTTAATTATTTGTTTGTTTTTATAATTACAATATATATAAAGTTGTTCCATTTATTTGTAGAACGTAATTCGGCCCATATCTATACTAATATTATAAAGCTGAAGAGTTTGTTTGCTTGTTCGTTTGAACGCGCTAATCTCAGGAACTACTGGTCCGATTTGAAAAATTCTTTCAGTGTTAGATAGCCCATTTATCGAGGAAGGTTATAGGCTACTTTTTATCCGGGTGCGCGCAGTAGTTCCCACGGGAGAGCGGGTGAAACCACTGGCGGAAGCTATTTAATACATATATACAATAAGTACTATATTTATATAAAAACTTAAACATACTATAAATACATATTAATTATGATTGCCCTATTCCTTTCTGAATACTGTCTGCTGAATAACATGAATATGTCTAGTATTTAACATATAAGTATAAAATAAAACTTATAAATGCTAGCTAGGACAATTTGGTAACAATATATTCTCAAATCTAATCTTACAAAAAAACAAGTGCATAAGTTTAAAAGAAACGAAAACATATTAAGATTAATATCAGCCTTTGAAACTGGTGATTATATCTGTATAACAATTTAGCAATTACTAGAAAAAATATCTCTACGACTACGCTCAAACCACGAAAGCATGAAATTAAATTATCTTCAATGTTAGATTAGCTTAAGTACAGAAATTACTTATTAAATCTATATACTAATATAAAGATGAAGAGTTTGTTTGTTTGTTTGAACGCGCTAATATCAGGAACTACTGGTCCGATTTGAAAAATTTTTTCAGTGTTAGATAGCGGATTGCGGTTTCATCCGCGTCCCGTGGGAACTACTCAGCGCACCCGGATAAAAAGTAGCCTATAGCCTTCCTCCATAAATGGGCTATGTAACACTGAAAGATTTTTTCAAATCAGACCAGTAGTTCCTGAGATTAGCGCGTTCAAAGAAACACACTCTTCAGCTTTATAATATTAGTATAGATAAATCATCTTTACCTACCATTCACGATTGCACTTATCAACGTTCCGAATTTAAAATTAAATTCAGTCGTTTTAACATGAAAAATTAACAATCACATTTTAATGCTGTATAATTAGGATCTCTTTATTCATGACTTTTTTCCAATTGCACATGCAACGTTTGGGGTCATCGTCCTATAACCGCGGCTATTGATATAACCGTTACGATGCAACGCTCCTGCATACGTCATAACTGCATAACGCGGTTATAATAGGTATCTATGTATTAGTGAGGATGTTTTTTTCCGGTACTTTTATCACTGTAGTCATAATGGTGAACCATTAAAGTTTGCCACTGTGGCACAACATGTGTAGCACAAATATTTATTTTAGGCACCTCATCTAAGCTTTTTATTCACGAAATGCAAAACAAAAATGAACTCGCACATATACATAGTTGCCCAACTTATAGTTGACAAATATTTTGGTGGAATTTCACCCTTGCTGTTGCACATTTTTCATCAATTTTAATAATGGTCTTAAACATCATGTTTGCGCCATAGAAAAGAATGAACTGCTCTTCAAGAGCTTCGCTGTTGCACGTTGCACATTTTAAATGCTTATTGTTTGTATGTCTTTCTGTGTTCGCTCGGGAATTGAACTTAGCTATCATAAAAAAAGCTCTTTAACAGCTATTCGATTCGGGTTGCATACAATAATATTAACAGACATAACCTAGACACCCAATCAATTATTGTGGGAAATGCACGTATATAATAATATTATTATCTGTTATAAAACTCTACTTACGGAAACAAACCGACCTCATTCCTGTTTCGATAACTTTTTCGGTATAAAAAATAGCCTGTAATCTTCCTCGATAAATAGGCTACCTAACATTGAAATATTTTTCTTAAGTAGTTGCCCCGTTAAACCTAATTTTATTTGGATGAGTGAGACATCGGCCTTGATATACTTAGATAACATGATGCAAAAGAATAACGTGTTTCGATTAAATCTAGAATACATTTTATTTTCCTGTCCTCAAAAATAGACATGCCTAGGCATTATTATTTAATTTTGCAAGGAGTCTTCGAAATTACAAAAACTTGGAAATTTTTTGACTCACGAAAAAGACCCAAAATCTCTTGCTTCGCAGCAACGCCAGAACTTATACTTATCATAAATTATAGGGTAATAGGTATAATGAAACACACGTAGTTCTATGTGTTTACGTTAAATAGGTTTTGAGTTATGGAGGGGTACAAAGTGGCCCCAAATAGTTCGTGTAAATCTTGGCGCTGGCTAGCCAGTTCTTTGCTTGAACTTGGCTTGACACACTGCCGCGTGTCTAGATGTAGAGTCAAAGTCAGGAAGTATAAAAACAACATACGGATAACTGTTATATGTTATATCGATATTTAAAATTCAAATAGGTATCGTCTTCTCGGGTTCATGAAGTCAAGTTCATCACTCAACTTAGTAACTTTAATGCAACTTCATATTCCTGTTGATTAAAATAAACAAATGAACAAATGATCATGCTGTGATGTATTACTACGAAATAGAGATGATGGTATAAAATATGAACCAACAATACCTACTTAACGTTGTTATTACACAGATGGAGCACGTTAATGTCGGTCCTGCGCCTGATCTCTCTCCGGTTGTGTCGGATTTTCCGTCCCATCGGGCTATAAGAGTGATGGAATATGGAGTGGACCTGTGTCTGCGCAAATGCAGCTAGCTGATCACCTTATATAAGAACAGCCGCTATGGTCGACAATCGGCCTTATACACTACGAAAATAAATCGGTTAGGATGATTTGTAGTTCATTTTATAAATATTAGGTAATTTTAAAACCATATCCTTCCACAATAGCGGTGGTATATAGCTATTAAGATAGTCAATTGTTTTAATATGAGGTACACGATGCGTAAACACACAAGGAACTCATCCTTTTTAAACTAGGTAGGTCTGTATAGTTCTCGGCAAACATTTTGTCGTCACGGAACATTGCGCGATAAGTTGCGCAGCAACCAATTCTAGATAATTCTGGGGTTACGTGTATTCTGGATCGTATATTAAAACAAAGAAATGTCTTACTTTTCCCATTCTGTACGGTGTAGCTAAGGTCTTGAAAGCTGAGGTTGACTGGCGGCCGCTGAGGCAGATGGGAGAGGTGGGCGCGCCCGAGGGCCCGCGAGTTCACCTCCACTGTCGTAGACATTGCTATTCACACTGGCATCCCAAGGATAAACTCTGAAACGAAAGAAATAAAAATAAATAAACATATTTAAAAAAAAAGCCGCAGCTGTGTAAGGCGAAGTTCTTATGGTCACTATATTTTTGTCTGCTGTTGGTGAAGATGGGAGTGCTAAAACTCTTACTTACTAAAATACAACCATGCGAAGTTTATGTCCTTGGCAACTCTTTGGAACAATCCTGCAGATTTAAACTTAGATTAATTCAACTGCATCAACTTATATCAATAGCTAATGAATGTGTGATCATTACCCAACTCTGCGAGCAGGAGAGTCATGTTTTATTATTGCATGTATGAATTTAAATGCGTCGAATGTATGATATATGTCATAACTGAAGATAGGTCAGGTTTGCAATCTTGACCTAAATACTGCAACGCTAATGATTCCAAAGTCTACCAAAATTAGAATATAATAGTTTAAATAGCTATGAAATCCTCGAAATTGAACAAACAGATTACACAATTAGTGAAATCGAAGTACAGACAGCAGCATAATTATCAAGTTACCACAATCTGTCAAATTTCTGCAATAGATTTTCAACTTTATCGCAATAGCGGAAGGTTAATATTCGATTGGTAAAATTTCACAAATTCGTATACGTTGACCTGCTGTCTGTACCAATTTAATAATGATTCACGGTCATTCCGAGTTCAACAGTATACTGCTGCAACGAGAATTCCTAAACCAACAAAAACTTTGCCAGAAAAACTATATATTACGTAAGTAGACAACAGACATGACATTGACACAGTAACGGGTCAAGTTTGTCTGTATGTCTGTTTGAATTTTGTAATAGAAATATATTTTGTGCCAAATCATTGTTTGGCAATCGATTTTAATGTTATTGTTATCTACCTCCCACATAACCGTTAAATAAAATAGATACAGTAACTTATGATCAGGAAATTTTATACTAGGCACTAAGTTTTTTATTATATGTAGCTACTTGTCGTAAAGTTTAATTAATATACATAGTATAAGCCATTGTTTTTTGACAAGTCATAATTTTTTTACAAAAATACAACACTATAAACTCCCACGCTGATATCAAAATCTGAATAAGTTTTTTAGGCCTCTAAAAAAACGATGCACAATCATATTGCCGATTTTTCGGCCATAGCTTTCGTGTTTCCTTATTTCTAAGAAATGACCTTACATCAATTTATGGGGAAATATATTACGGAAAAACAGTCAACCATGGTCAGTCTTAAATGGATTTATTGGCAAAATAACCGGATTCTAATATTCAGGGTTAGGTTATTGCATTGAACAAATATGAAATCTACATGATTTATCTATTTAATATTTAGAAGACATCAAGGCATCTCAATGCAAGTTGTATCAATGGCTCATTTTTCAATATTTTTATGATTCAATTAATGCTTAATTTAAGGATATCCTAGTCACAGTAAGCTTTTGTCGGAATTACTTTTGACCACCGTTGACGGCCGGTTAAAAAATAATAAGCAGATGAACCGCCGACAAAGGTGCTCAAAAACCTACAAATACTTACAAAACGTTCAACTATTGCGATTTCGCGGCTATTCGAGATGTATCCTATCCTAACGGGAGTCTAAAAGTGTAACACATAACTGCACACACTAACACAAGTAGCAAACAAACACATGCACACTATTGCATCGCCGGAGCCAGATCGTTACACTACTAATTAAAACGGCAACGCTAACTGATTCGTAAGTTGCAGATAATATTTTGCACAAAGCGATGCGGCCGTGAACGACTAAAAGTTCATAGTTCTATATATAGCCATTGCTGTATATTAACTGCCTCGTTAGTCTAGTTGGCGCATAGCTGACTGAAGTGCACGAAGTCTCGGATTCATTTCTCGGGTCGGGCTGAAATCGCTTTGTGGGTTTTCGAAACTTTCACAAAGCAGTCTGAAGCCTGGAAGTTGGTGATTGAAATACTCGTGCATCGGAGAGCACGTTAATGTCGGTCCTGCGCCTGATCTCTTTCCGATCGTGTCGGGTTGCCATCCCATTGGGATATGACAGTGAGGGAATAGGGAGTGCACCTCTGTCTGCGAAATGCTTGTGCACGTCCTGTGTAGCTGATCTCCTTATATGAGAACAGCCGCCGTAGCCGATAATCGGCCTTGTACGCTACTATTATTATACAGTCATTGACTTTATAGGTATTATGAACAAGGTTGTAACTTGTTTTTCGGTAAATGGTCGTTTCTGTGTCATCTATATATATAAAACTCAAAGTCCTGACTGATTCACTGACTCATCATCGCAGGGCCCAAACCCGTGAACCTATAAAGCTGAAATTTTTCACAGAGGTTCATCTTAAGACTCTCACCAGGGATAAGAAAGGATTTTTTGAAATTCGTGTCCTAAGGGTTGAAATAGGGGTTGAAACTTTGTATGGCGAACTATTATTCTTTACGAATTTCGACATGAAACTTCGTGAAGTTACTCCTTAAAATAAATAATTAAACACGTGTTTCACAATTTTTCGAAATACATCCTTTAAAGGGTTAAAATCGGGTTGAAGGTTAAAATGGGGTTGTCAATTTTTATGGTGAACTAATCAACGCAGGGCCCAAACCTGTGAACCTGTAAAGCTGAAATTTTGCACAGAGGTTCATATTAAGACCTTCACGCGAGATAAGAAAGGATTTTTCAAAATTCGTCTCCTAAGGGGTTGAAATAGGGGTTGAAATTTGTATGGCGA
>NWSH02000008.1:13054058-13080429 GCA_002382865.2 Heliothis virescens | reverse complement strand
GGACAATGAATTTCGGAAATAAAAATGTAGGTGACGAAACGGAGTCCCCTCGCTATGATCTGCTGAACTATTTATCGAACTGCTCATTCCATCATTTTTACTGCTCATTCTATTATTGTACTGATCAATTATTTTTAGAATTGACATTGTATGATAAAATAACCCATCTAATTGTTTTTTTTTACTGCCCATGTTTTACTGTCACAATAATTAATCAACCGCCATTAAATTAAATAACTGCTCAATATGTTTTTCAACTGATCATAATAACATCTCGAATATTTAAATAACAGCTCAAAAAATTAGTTCCCATTTAATATGATAATAACATTTAAGTGTTTAATGTATGTATATTATTAGCATGAATCACATCCGAATATCGGAAATGATATTGATATTTCCTCTTCTAATAAGTAGGTAAAGGTCGTTTCTATAACAGTGGTATTAAATTAATCAAATACTGATCATCGGCGTCCCGGGGAAACTTTCTACCAAACTAGTACCTATGACATTTTCAGTCTTGTAGACTATTTGCGCCTTTCATATAAATCTATTCGGTAGTTTTAGCGTGAAACGTCAAACAAAGAGACAATCATACTTTCGCATTTATAATTTTGGTAAGAATTTACATTACTGCTATTGGATCTATCTATTGGATTAATCCTCCACGTAGATATTTCACCAAGTATTCCATAAGTAAAGCTTATCCCACCAAATACATTTCATGTAAAATGTTCCCAAGACGACCATAAAGATTTGCTTTGTAAAAAAGATATCAGATCTCACATAGAGCCAAGCTTCTGAATCTACACGGCCTAACTCTACCCACCTTAACTTCACAAATTCTACATATCAGTAAAAATCTATGACTTAGATATGAGATGTTTTGCAGAACATAATGTCTTTATTGGAAAGACTCGCGTCATCCATAGACAAATATAACCTTTATGCAAGACTGCTGCAACTTGGAGCATCGTGAAGCAACATTGCCCAACCTAACCGCAGCGTTTGTTCCATAGATTTGTAACCTATAGTTATGAGAACTGCCTACTGTTGATGCTTAGTAGGTACAGATCTATATTGCTATATTTACTATCCTATTTTATGTACCTACATTCCAAGCAATTAAAAACCTATTTTATTCTTTAATTTCAGTCAATTTCAAGTGTGAAATTATTATTAAGCTGAAGAGTTTGCTTGTTTGAACGTGCTAATCGTAGAAACTACTGGTTCGATTTGAAAAATTCTTTCAGTGTTAGATAGCCCATTTATCGAGGAAGGCTATAGGCTATGGGCCTATATGGCTATAAGCCGGGTGCGCTGAGTAATTCCCGCGGGACGCGGCTGAAACCGCTGGCAGAAGGTAGTTTCATATAAGTATCTAAATGTGGTATGCTTCATCGTCCGCCTTTATAACGTCCCACTGCTGTGCACAGGCTTATTCTCATACAATGAGGGATGAGCATAACCACGCTTGCTGCGCATCGCATGCGGGTCATCAGACTTTGAAGTCCAGGATTCCTCTAGATGTTTTCCTTCACCTTTACTCAGTCATTGGTGTCCAAGATACACTTTAAAGGCTGATATTACACTTATCAAATACTTGCTTTTGGTAGCAGTTACAACCGCGTCTCCTGGGTACTAAGTACTTCGCGCTCGGTACCTGGGCTATATAATATTAAAAGACGCGACATCCAAAATCCGATGCTGAAAAGCTTGTTACAAAGAAATTAAACCGACTTCTGTAAAATCGCAAAAACGTCCCACAACGTCCCACTGCGCTCACCAACAGGCATGCCCAGCGGGGTGAGTATCCCCCCAACTTGGAGGAGGCAGCAGTCCAGCAGTGGACGTTCTTAGCTTGCGATGATGATTGTCTATCCAAGCGGATACTAAGATCATCAGAGGCGCTAATAATGATTAGGTATGATAAATTATCACTACATGACAATCACCCTTATTAGCATCTATTTATGTTCAGTCTACATCGATTAAACAATTACCATCTACTTATTTGACGTTAACATAATTAATTACAATTATAATTCTTACAAGGAATGAAAGACTGATGTTGCATTTACACTTCCTGGCCATTTATTTGGGACAGTTTAAAAATAATAAAAACGTCTATGAAAATTATAAAGCATTAAAATTGGATTTTAACATCCATTCCTCCTTATATAGTCCTCTTTATAGAAATGTGTTGCTTAAAATGTTCGATCATTTCAATTACGAAAATTGCATCGCTAATCAAGTAAAGATCGATATATTTTTTACCACTAGACTCAAGGCGTTGCACTAACGTCTAATTTGCGAAATGAATATGTCAAATTTTAAATTGCTATCTTATTTATTACTTTTGAGTTATTACATTTTAGATTATAGATTTTTTTGCATCTCATTATTGCAGCATTCTTGGAAAAAAAATATCATAGTAAGTAATTACAAAATAAATAAACTGGCTCAGTTTTATTGCACTGCATTGTAAGTGCCTGGTAACAAGTCAAACATTTGCGGATGGCGTGCCAATATAATGATTTCCCTTGCTTGTTTGTGGCATGAATGCAAAGTAAACTGTATTTTTTTATTTAATGACTATATAGCCAAGTAATTGGCTCATTAAAAATCCAAATAGGGCGATAATCGTTAGTTATCCTAGTCGTATTAAAATAGGTACGAAGTAGGTAATCGTATAGAAACAGGCCGTCAAATGTCATATACTCAAAGTCAAGTCATTTATTTCATTTAGGCCTTTACAAGCACTTATGAATGTCAAAAAATATAACTAGAGTTGATTCTAATTGCCCATTCCAAAAGTAGCTTCCTATGGAGAAGAACGGGCAAGAAACTCCATGGTTACTCTTTAAAAATAGAATTACAGTTTTATGTTTTATCCTCCACCCTCACTCCACAAAAGTATTCGAGAAAATTAGTCAAATTCCAATTTAAAAGTCTCCAAAGTTTGAGCGAAGATCGAACTATAAACGGATTAAACCCTCAATACATTAAGGTACTGACAATTCAGTAAGTGCTGATTTCACCCACATCTTAGCTCTCACAGTTAAACGAAAAACATTGCATCGATTTGGATAGCATCTCGCATCATTCAGCATGAGTACGTATGCCAACACTTACATAATCCTAATCCGATATGATATCGTAATCATAATCGAGATTAAAAAAAAGTTATGAATTTATCGCTAGAACATAGTCGCATATTTCGACACATGTAACATCGGCCCATTAGCTCAGTTGGTTAGAGCGTCGTGCTAATAACGCGAAGGTCGCGGGTTCGATCCCCTCATGGGCCACACTTTCTTTTTGATAATAAAAAAATGTTTTACTACTTTTATAAATAAAAACTCATGATTTGTGACGCTATTATAACCATCATTGTAATTAATTTTGCAATCTGAAATAATTATTTGAAGATATATTCTGGCACTACCCAAAAACATGATAAATATATCTCCACATGATCTAATATGAGGTTAATAATATAGCCAAAGAACGGAATATTTTATTTTAACTTTGATAAAGTAAATCATGCGCATTAAACGTTAATTGGTTGAAAAATAACTGATTATAACGTCAATTAAATGCAACAACCAAATCTACCATTAAAATCACTATCAAAGGTTACACAAATTATACATATCATTTTCTCTTATAATTAAAGTCGTAATTTTATTCCCAATTCTTTATTCCTTCATATTAGTCTTTTTACTGTGCCACTGCAGTACAAGGCCTCTCCTCATACAGAGAAGGAATGAGCTTTTTAGTCAAACCCTCAGTTCCCTTAGTTGCTCAGAGCGGATTGGAGTTATCAGACTTTCCTCGAGATGTTTTCCTTCGCCTTTACTCAGTTATTGCTGTCCAAAATACATTTAGAAAAGTTGGAAAAGTTATATTGGTACCTACCTGCCTGGCCTGAAATCGAACCCGTTCACGAGTCTTGAGGACTTACCAACCCGTGTGACACGTGATTCGGATGCAAGTGGATTCAGGCCAAACAGTTTCAGGCCAAACAAAATTCAGCATTAGACTTTCAACCTTATCACATTGGAGGTAGTTTAATGTTTGACTGATATGACAGATTGGTATACCTACGTTGACCTGCTGTTGTCTGTACTATTAACATCCTATATTATGTGTCTTTATTCATGCAAATAAAATTACCTACTCTCTTTCTGCTACATAAAATACATTAAAAAACGTTTAATTTGCGATAACTGTGACGTTGCCCTAAATGCATTTGCATATACCGTAAAAAACTATACTTACCAACTTCCTAAATATTTCGACCTAGAGAATTGCACACTTAACGCATTTTTTGTGGTTAAATAAAATATTGCCATGTCACGATGAGGCAGCTCATTTTAAACCGCTGGTTACATTGACATAACTACTGCAATTTATTTATGCAACATACAGTTGCTAACGTTATTTGATAATTCGTAGATAAACATACATTGCGTTGAGTAACTTAAAAAAAATTGCATAGATTTTGGACTGTAGGCAAATATTTTTGTATTTAGTTTAGAATTAATAACAAATGTTGAACACTACGCAAATTATTTGAAGTTTTTGTAAATCTATCTTTACACCATACAGGGAAAAAATGTTTTTCTTCCCTGAAAGATCTGAAACTACTTTAATGATTTAAAAAAATCTTTCCCTTTTAGAAAGCTATAGTGAACCCGGGTGCCGTAGGCTCCATTTAATCCGGGTCCGAACAGAAGTTTCCACGGGAAGCGGAAAATAATTACGATTAATTTCAAAATATTTTTTTCAGTTTTTTTCAATAATTCATGAGGACAAATATTTTAGTAAATATTATTTTATTTAAATGATAAATATATCCTCAAGTTTAAGTACTAGGTAGGTACTCCATGGTCGAAATATTTATTTAATGTTGAGTAACAACATTCAAGCACTATTTTGCAATGCATGACTTGCAGAATGCAATCTGTTCTTCGAAGCGATCGTAAAGTATATACTATTTAGGGTCTCTTGAAAGTATCGTTAACGATAGGCCTTGTAAAATACTATTAATATATTAATTGTTTCATTGATACCTCTAAAATATCTATCACTAGCTTCTGCCAGCGGTTTCACCCGCGTCCCGTGGGAACTACTCGGCGCACCCAGATAAAAAGTAGCCTATTATAGCCTTCATAGATAAGTAAATGGGCTATCTAACACTGAAATAATTTTTCAAATTGGACCAGTAGTTCCTGAGATTAAAGTGTTCAAACAAACAAACAAACTCTTCAGCTTTATAATATTAATAATAGTATGGATAACAACGCTGTAATTAAGACGTATAAAAAATTCAGATTAATTGAATTTTTTTATAAGGTAATACCTAAAAAAGGGCTACAAACGCAATCAGCCGTTTTGTGTTGATGTCATTGACCTGTATTAATAGATAAAAAATATATTTTTTAATATTCACTTAATGATATTATTTAACTAGTTTTATCTAGGAAGATAAAATAATAACACAGTGATAACCATTAACCTCGATAAAACTTAACAAAAAGTAGTGAGTTTGAGACATTAGGATATGAACCTTATCTATTTTTATATTGAGAGTAAAAGTGTGATAAAAGCATGATACAATGCTTTATTAATCACTGGCAATAGCAAAATTATCTATTAAATTATCTTCTAAAAGAAATCTATAATTCAATAGAGTACGAGAAAACCAGCCTTACTAAGGATATTGTATATCTTATCCTGAGATGTGTCACCGAAAAATAACAAGATCCGTAAGTTTATCAATTTACTAGGAAGTTTATAAACTTTCGTAGGATTTTAAACGGGAGATAAATTGTATCATTTTACGTCCAAATTTTCCAATCCCAAAATCATAAAAATGTTTAGAAAATTTTATGGCAAATCACAGGTACAGTTCTAGATAGTTATCTGACAGATAATGTCATAGAAACGTGGTCAGAATTAAACACATTTCTATCTATACTAATATTATAAAAAGGAAAAGTTTGTTTGTTTGGTTGTAATGAATAGGCTCAAAAACTACTGGACCGATTTTAAAAATTCTTTCACCATTCGAAAGCTACATTATCCACGAGTGACATAAGCTATATTTTATCCGGGTACGGGCAGTAATTCCCACGGGATGCGAGTGAAACCGCGGAAAAACGGCTAGTTAGATATAAAACTTAATCTGGAATTTGTGACACGGGCAGTCAGTCAAAAAAAGGGGGGTATTACCTATACAGATTATTACGTTCTAGCGTATTACCTATCGAAAATGTCGGGGAATGTGGTCGACCTCAGTATCGTCGTAATATATCGGTTGCGACACTAACATGATATTCTCGTTATCAACACGAATATGTGTCAAACTCGATAATGAGAGAAATTGTGTTGATATTATTTTTAAACACTGGATTTCTATATTCTGTCTATCCGTTGCAGTACAAGTGCGTATTTGGTTAATTGTGTCAAATTTCAATCTCTAATAAGAAATTACGGATAGATAGATTTTAGAAATCGGTCACTAGTGAACAAAATCGTCTGAAAAAAAAATTGAGCGATCTCCTTTTTAAGGAAATTGATATGAGATGACTAACCGCGATTTTGACTCGCGTCCCGTGGAAACTGCTTTGAGCACCTGGACAAAATATAGCCCAAGTCACCTGAGGAAAGTGTAGCTTCCTAATAGTGAAAGATATTCATGTCTATCTTTATAATCTTGTTAGTAAATATAAACTACTTACAACACATCCAATTTTTATAGGATTTGACTTTAACTAGTAGAAAACAGAAGACTAGTGACCCATTCCATCGGTTTCAGATAAAGTTCTAGATAGTTATCTAACAGATCATGCCATAGAAAAATAGTCGAAATTAAAAACATTTCCATCCCTATCTCTCAGATAGCGCTATCTAGAACTTTATCTGGAACCTATGAAATTAGCCGTTAAACTCCGCTAGGTAGCTCCGCTTTCAGGAATTATGTAATGTAGGTTTTTTTAAACTTTTTGCTCTTTCATCTCATTACGTATATTATCACATAGCAGTTCTCTATACACCGTATTAAATTTAATTGTCATATAATTTAATAGTAATAGCATAGCGTTTTGCAGTTGTCATTGTAATTTTGTCTGTCTGTTTCCTGTACATTATTATGGTAATTGAAGTTGATACAATCTCATATTTAATTGAGTCGTGAATACCTTTGTGACTTTTCAGTTCAGGTACTAAGTACACAATGATGTAAAGCTAGTATTATAAAGTGGAAAGGTTCATATTCATATTATTTATTTGCATTACACAATGTTTTAAAAAAGGTGTTACAATGAGGCTTATAGCTAAAATTTATTCTTCCATCTAAAATTACAGACTATTATTAAAACAAAAAATATATACCTATATATATAAATTTAACAAGGTTGGGAGTGTATGTGTTTGTAACTTTTTCAGTGCGTACGGCGGAACGGATTTTTGACGAAACTTGGCAGTAATGTAACTAATACATCAGAATATTTATCACCTGTGTCTGCGCAAATGCTTGTGCACTATAATATATTTTGCGCAGCTGGCTGATCTCCTTATATGAGAACAACCGCCGTGACCAACAATCGGCTAGGACGCCATCATTATCCCGTTATCACATCAGAATAGCATAAAAGCTTCTTCTGTAAGAGGTAAGTCAATTAGCTAGTTTATTCATAAAAGATTAAAAATAGCTTTCAAATGTTTATGATATGTAGTTCCAAAATCCACATATTTTCGTAGATTTGGTTTAAAATTTTAAGAAGTACACATTTTTAATTAGTAATAAAATCGTCTCTTAATTATTTCCTCGTTTCAACATCTGCTTCACTTCGCAGTAGACTTCACGGAAGTGCAGAATTAACTAATTAATAATAATATAATGAAGAATAACATATTTTTCATTGTTATAAAGGAAAATCCTTCAACATAACTATGATTTTCACTTCTTAATCCACCAAATTAATGAAATTTTCTCAAATGAAATTCAATAAGAATACAAACCAATTTATTCGTGTGCAAGTAAACCAACGTATTTTATACTAAAAATTATTTTAATAAACAGTTCTTAAACCTCTCCAAACCATTTCTACAGATTATATTCTTTCATATAGGTATAAATATTTTATTTTATAAAGGCATTCGCTACCAGACAATCGTCGGGTTAAAGGGGGGTATGACTGAGATGCAAAAAAAAATAAAGAAGAAAGAGAAAAAACTAAATGTAAATATTTAGTATCCTCATCAATGCACGTACAGACGCCAGCAGGCGAACCTACCCGATCTATCAAATTTTACCAATCGAACGTAAACCTTCCACTGTGCTTCCACTACTGTGATAAGGTTGAAAATCTATTTAAGAAATTTGATAGATTAGGGTAGGTTAGTGTGCTGGCGTGTGTACTTATAAGGTAGCTAAGACAAAACAGCAAGTAATACAGATTGAAATAATAAGTATTTTATCATAGTTATAAAACATAACCGTTCTTGGCATTCGAGTAAAAAATTCTATAACCAAGATATCTGCATAAAATATTACAAAAATTATTTACGTGAAAATACTTGAACGCATTTCTAAAACAAAGATCTTCCTATTCCAATTAACTAGATTTAAAAAAAAACTGCTCAAAACGAGCAGTGATGGATTGAAATGCTTTATTGTTTTTCCGACCTCATTTCAACTTTCTTTAAGTTGTAATCATTCTACAGTAAAAAAATCGTGTCTGTACATTAAATATTTTTACAAAAAAAGTATGTAGGGTTTTTAAGAAATGAAAAAAGAATAAGAATTCGGAAAAAAAAATGTCTGTTCGTATATTTGTATGTTTGAATGTTTGCACACGCTAATCTCAGGATCCACTGGACGGATTTTGATGAAACTAGGCAGATATATAGCTTATATATCAGAATAACATATAGGCTATTTTTTATCCGGGTACGGGAAACAGTTCCCTCGGGAAGCGGGCGAAGCCGCTGGCGGAAGATAGTAGCAAATAAACGACGCGAAAAAAAATCAAGCAAATTATTTATAGATACAATTTAATTTAATTATTAGTGCACCCCCCTCCCTGCGCCGCGTCCCCTCTGTCGCTCTCTTACTGGTTTCTACATAAATCTAAATTCAAAAACATAATCATACCAGAGGCAACATTAGTTCAGACTACCCAAACTTGTGCTGCCTTTGCTGAATTTTTTATGCAATATCAACCTTATAAACTTAAAATTAGAATACATTTTGTATCACCCACAAAAAAATCTGGGCTTATTTTACTTCAGATAGATGCATCAAAATTACATTTATCTCTGTCATATTTATGAGTTATCAAATGATGCTGTCCCTTTCATTTCGTGCGTGACGTCATTGGCGTGTCTTTTGTTCTTGTTTAAAATTTCGAATAGTTCTGTTTATCTCTTTCTTATTAATCTATCTATCTCTTTCATTTCGTGCGTGACGTCATTGGCATGTCTTTTGTTTTGGTTTAAAAATTGAAAAAGTTCTATTCATCTCTTTCTTACTAATCTATCTGTCTCTTTCATTTCGTGCATGACGTCATTGACGTGTCTTTTGTTTTTATTTGAAAAATCGTTTTGTTTTTCTTTTAAATGTAATCTTACATAATACGTATAATCTATATATACATATAATCTATATACATATAATAAAACAGTAAAAAAATCGTGTCTGTACATTAAATATTTTTACAAAACAAAATACATATGGTTGTTAAGAAATAAAAAATGATTAAAAATTCGAAAAAAATTGTCTGTTTGTACCTATATTTGTATGTTTGAAAGTTTGTCTGTTTGCACACGCTAATCTCAGGAACCACTGGACGGATTTTGATGAAACTTGGCAAACATATAGCTTATAGATCAGAATAACATATAGGCTACTTTTTATCCGGGTACAGGAAATGGTTCCCTCGGGAAGCGGGCGAAGCCGCTGGCAGAAGCTAGTATACATTAATAAAATAGTTCGACAGAGATACTCTATTATTTTAATACCCATTAAAATAAACCATGTATAACTTGTGTAAACTAGCAAAAAATAACTACAGTCATATTAAAATACAAAACAATTGGTCATAAATAAATAATTTAATCAATAATTTGCTGTCTCGCAACGATAGTAGTGTCAGACTTTCCCGTCACACTCATACCTATAAAATAAAATGTTTGAGAACGTCGCTTCTGAGATGCGCTTGCGCAACTTTCAATCATTGCAGACATCATGATTTACTTGCCTGTTAAATTTATAGGCATTTAAAATACAGATAGGTTAAACGATAGAAGTTTCCTTAGAATGCTTTTTAAAATAAAAGATCACAAATAGGAAAATGTGTTATCTAAGCTATTTCAAAGAAGCTCAACTTTTTAAGCACTATATTTTTTAAGACATCGACTATATAGCCATATTTAATTTTTAAGTGAAAACTTTAAATTGAATATCTACAATCCGAATAGTCATTTAGGTACATATATGACAAAAACCGGCCAAGTGCGAGTTAGACTCGCGCACGAAGGGTTCCGTACCATTATCTATGAAAAAAGTACAATAGGAATGGTCAAGTGTGAGTTACTTAAGTTGCACATTATTTCTAATAGATGGCGCTACTAGTATACAATTTTGCAATTAATTTAAATCAACAACCTTAATAATTTATTTTTTAACATTTTTAGTATTTGTTGTTATAGCGGCAACGGATATACATCATTTGTGAAAATTTCAGCATTCTAGCTATCACGGTTCATGAGATACAGCCTGGAGACAGACAGACAGATAGACAGACCGACAGACAGACAACGAAGTCTTAGTAATAGGGTCCCGTTTTACCCTTTGGGTACGGAACCCTAAAAAAGCCTAGGTATCCAACCTTAAATTGCATAGGTACAGAAGCTTATTGCGTGGGTTAATTAAATAAGGAAATAAGCATGACAAGTAGGTATAGCCTACATACTCTTGATTTCAGGTTAAACCATTGTGGAAAGTCTGGGTTCTGGAGGTCAGATAAGCAGAAACTATGTACCTATCTACATTTACCAGTACCATAAGTCCACGTCGGCTCTTCGCATTTTTATACAAAATAAAAGCTTTAAAAATAAAAGCACTCATGGAAATGTTCCTCGTTCAATCAGGTTTGCAGTAACTTGCGTCAGTAAAGTAACCATAGCGTATTATCCAGATCGTTGAACTTTTACTGAGACGTCATGCATTTATTTGTTGCTCATTTATTAAAACGATCATCAATTTTACCATTACGACAACAATAATAATATAATTGATTGTATTGAAAAAATGTTTAAGAAAATGGAGTGAAAGAGTTCTGACACTTTTAAATTTTATATGAAGGAGTAATGCAAAAACTTACTAATTAAATCGTTTTGAATAAATTTTCATCTTCTTTCACATTTTTAATTTCTCTGTAACCGTACTTAATATTGCACTCTGTCTTCCGTAAAGGAAAAGCACAATAAATTAGTAGATCCCGACTATCTTTTGAATATCATTGACAGTAATTACGGGTAGACAGAATACAGTAAAGCCTGACAACCAGTCTTACCAAAGGGACCCGGGTTGCTCGGGTAACTGCGTTGTGGAGGTCAGATTGGCAGTCGCTGTATGTAAAGCACTGGTTCTCCGCCGCATCGGATTAGAGTGGGAGCCGGCCCCAACGGTAGGTAATTGGGATAGAGGCTTGATAGATCATCTGCCTAGCTCTATAATTGCAAGATTAAAAATGCAATATATTATTATTCACTAGAGGGAGTATACCTAAAGAAACATTTGTGTGCGTCACAGTACCACAAAGAAGGAGGGAGGAGGACCGCATACGGGTGGAATCTTACCATAACAACTTCAACATTGTGTAAAAATAAAATCAACAGGAATAAAACCAGAAGTGTTCGACTTTTTTTGTTCAAAACAGGTACAAGTATGCATAATTTATAACGTAGCCCCAAACAGACAGGATGGGGTACATAAGTTCACACTCGATTACACCTTTCATAAACAGAATACTTTAGGTATCTGATTGGCGTTACGTTGTGCAAAGTCTTGAATAGCCAGTAAATAACCAATAAAAAATAAGAAAGTAAAACTGGTGGATAGTGCTTATCGTAGAATTTGGACAATGCACCTCCCCCTGGACAAATATATTTTGATTCTCTTTCAAAATGAAGCACAGCTTTCAATCGTCTAAAATTCCAGACTCTAAATAAATAAATAAAGAAATTACATAATGGCTTGCCAAGCTTAGCACCTTTTCCAGCCTTATCCTGATCGAAACTCAATATAATTGCTCTAGAGACTAGCAAATCTATATGAAGGATGACTGGTAATATAATTAATGACCGATATTTGAACAAGTTATTTGTTCAAGTATCGGTCCCGGCTGTCATTTGAACATCTGTGACAGTCGTTACTGGTAGTCAGAAGCCAGAAAGTCTGACAGCCAGTCTTACCAAGGTGCTAAGGGTGCCAGTTGCCCGAGTAATGGGTAATGTGGAAGGTCAGATATGGCAGTCGCTCCATGTAAAACACTGGTTCTCAGCTGCATCCGGTTAGACTGGAAGCCGACCCCAACGTAGTTGGGAAAAGGCTAGGCAGATGATGATGACTTGAACAAGTTATTGTAGTCATGATTACGAAGCACTTTCCCAAAGAACTTTTTTTTCTCATTAGTTTAATCAAACACACAAAATTCTAAGTTTAAAAAGTTTATTTGGGAAAGTTGCTTGTAATCATAAGCACAATCATGTGTTCAAGTATCGGTCACTAATTATATAACCAGTCACCCTATATAGGTTAATGACACTTTTGTTGTTAGCATGTCAACAAGACACTGCACTTACAAAACGACAAAGGACATAACCACAGTACGGATAGGCCACGCAATTTCCGATGTTCACTCACTCGCGACTGATTCTAAGCGGATACGGTGTTAAGTAAAGAAAACTAATAATGATGTTTTTATAGTTTGTGAAACAAAGGAACATAAAATTTCATAACCACGTACACTCAATTCTGCTGACTTTATCCATAAAAACGTTAATGTAACTAAGTTGGTATAAAGAGGACCAGAAAATAGAATAGAAAGAAGAAAATTTTTTTTTTTGAATTTGGAAGTCATCTGATGAGCCCTTCCACTGTGGGTGCAGTGGGAGGTAGTATCAGACTTTTACTGACCTTTGTTAATTCTAGAGCCCTTTGTGGATCAAAACCGCGGTTACAATACCCAAAGCATTTATGATATTCTGGATAATTTTTCTATTAATGTCTGGACATATGCCTGCATTTAGTAAATATGCAGGCAGAAACTAGTATTTCTGAAGGCTATGATTATTTTAACCTTTATCCCTCGAGCCTTTAACAAGAACAATATCTATTGTATTAAACATATTCAATGATTTAAACATGCAACATGTATGATATCAAAATATTGTTAGGCTGGCCTCTCTCACTGTGGAGGTCACATCATGTCAAATGTTACAGGTATGTTCACACATGCTTATTAGTAGCACGCAAAGGTACATTCTGTGTATCCTCGGATTTTTTATTGGGAAGTAATCTTGTGATTTGTAATGAAGTAAGGCCTAATGTCAGATTTCTTACACAATTGTTCATTATGAATGTTTACGTTATTTTTTTATGTAGTCGATGATCATCCAGTTAGGATTGTAAGATGGTACGAAAGAGTAACCGCGACCCTGGTACACGAGGGACTCCAGAAAGGAACTGAGGTGGACTTTAGTCAGTAAAAGTCTGACACTCCCGCCTACTGCACCCACAGCGGCAGAAAGTACCTAATAATAGTAAATGGGCCATTACTTTGCCATTTTGTAAAGAAGCTCTGGGACGCAAAGAGCAGTTGGAATGAACAGGAATAAGTTTTATTCAGTAAGGAGTCTAAAATCTCCCCACCAACACTCTTCTAACGAAACAAATTCAAAATAAAATTATTAATTGTAGTTTTGTCCTAAAAATTCTGGAAAACAATGGCAAATATTTTGAACATATTAGTAATTTGGTAAGTATTACAAATGTCAAATACACCCAACAGTTAATAATAGAGGCAATAGTTGTATTTCAACAGTCAAAGTACAGTCAAGGTGACCCTACGATCGAGGTTAGGACCTAACCAGTTTCCGTAGCTAAGCAGGTCGATACTTCCTGAGGTACTAATAGATACGAACAACTTTACATACCTTTAGATAACGAAGGACTCAGGCAAAGTACCTTTTTTATCAATGGGAAATCATCAGAATGACCCCTCCCGCTTTGGATGACAGACTTTTACTGACTAAAACCCACCGAGTTCCTTCGGGAGCCCTTTGTGTGCCAGGGCCGCGGTAACTCTTTCGAACAACCCGCAGCCCCGTGGGTAAAGTACCTTGAATGTTCTTCATTAGTACAGGCGACAACACGTCAACCTACCACAATCTGCCAATTTCTGCGATAGATTTTCAACCTTATCACTATAGTGGAAGGTAAATGTTCGATTGGTACAATTTGACAGATTCGGGTAGATCGTCCTGCTGTCGTCTATACCGATAGCTGACGAAAGAATTGGGCAAAGTGAAGTGCCTTGAACGTTCTACATAAATACAATTGACTTTTTAATATCCTTGGAATATAAAACTAGGGTTTTATGGTGACCATAGCCACTTATACCTACATCACTTGCGGTCCGTTCTTCATCATAAATCTCTCTATCTCAGCATGATTTCTGCAGTCGTTCTTGAGTTTATTGTGAATAGATTCATAATCTATACTAACATAATAAAGAGGAAATATTTTTTGTTTGTTTGTTTGTATCCCAAGGGCTCCGAAATTATCGAACCAATTTGGAAAATTATTTCCATGTTGGGAAGTGACACTATCATCATCTTTTTTTTATGGCTAAAACGGGACCCTATTACTAAGACTACGTTGTCTGTCTGTCTGTATCCGCGCTGTATCTCATAGACCGTGATAGCTTAGACATATTATTAGATAGCGATATTTTGGCTATTTGTAGGTAGTTAGTAGATACGTTCATTTTTCATAGATAATGGTAAGTATGTACAGAACCCTTCGTGCGCGAGTCCAACTCACACTTGGCCGGTTTTTTATTTCCTACATATTTTATCGAGCTATAGGTATTTTAGTCATTTAACAGACCACTGTAGCTATTATAACAGTTTACGAATAAATACGCCCCCTCAATTACTCATCATTTATCTTGATAATTATTTAACTGTACTTCCATGATACGGATAATAATTTTCTCTTCACAAAAAACCGTCTTCAAATGACGTCCGTAGTCCACCGTTATCCACAAATTACTCAGTTTTTTTATATTTCTGATTACTCAATTAATCAAAATTGGTATAAGAAAAACAAGATTTTTGAATATATTTGCATATTTCATTCATGATGAAACAATCAAAAATGTGTGGAGCAACTTTGTAATACACACACCTATGTGTCACAAAAAGCAATCCTTACTCATTTTGAAACTTTGTAAATACTAAAGTAACTCTGTCTCTCTGTCGCGCCAATACGCTAAAACTACTGAACCACTTTTAATTGTACAAAGATTGTCTAGACTACTTTTTACTATATTATATTTTTTAATTTTTAGTATTTGTTGTTGTACCGGCAACGGAAATACTTCATTTGTGAAGATTTCCATTTTCTAGCTATCACGGATTATGAGATACAGCCCGAGGACAGACAGACAACGTAGTCTTAGTAATAGGGTCCCGTTATACCCTTTGGGTACGGAACCCTAAAAACTATACTTATTCTAATCGCTTCATAGGAAATTAGAACCTTGATCGATTTATGTGTTCCGTGAATGTCGATCTGAAGGTAGGTTCATGACATCAGGCAATCGGAAATACATATCCGTTGCATAATTACATTCCGTTTTCCTAGCTATGTAATAATCTCGTAATATTATTATTATCTAAGCACCTGCATGATGATGATGGCGTCCTAGCCGATTGCCGGCCACGGGGGCTGTTCTCATAGGTATAAGAAGATCAGCCAGCTGCGCAGGGCATATTATAGTGCACAAGCATTTGCGCAGACACAGGTGCACTCTCTATTCCCTCACTCTCATAACCCGATGGGACGGCAATCCGACACGACCGGAGACAGATCAGGATCTAAGCACCTACACCTATAAGTATATATAGATATATCATACCGAAGTTTCATTAACTAAAGTTCTATAAACCAAAAAAAAAACTTTTCACTTGCCGAGACCGCGGATTAGTTTGAAAGAGTTACTGCGTCCTAGTACATACACTGGGCTCCAAAAGGAATAAAAGTAGGTTAGTCAGTAAAAGTCTGACACTCCCTCACGATACAACCATATCAAGAGCTCAGATTATTATCATTACAGCAGCACCGAGCTATTTGTGAATGAAATAATCTGTGTATAAGTTCATGTTTCTTATCATTCGGATAAAAAGGATCTGAATAATTAATAACTGTTGGAAACAAAAAATAATTAGGTTGCATAGTTATTTATAGCCTTTAAAGCGAATATATTTTTAGACTCGCATACAATAGCGTGCGTGTCGATTCAAAGCCGAGGCTAACTATTTATACCTTTTTAAACCGAATATTATGTTTTACTAGCCATTAAATTACATTCAAATTAATCTAGCATACCTTTACTTTATCAAATTGTTAAGTATTTGTTATTTTTTTAACATTTGTCACATATTAATTGATTGTACCGTAATTGTCTTGCTACCAAATCAATAAAAGTCAAAGTCAACTGAAAATAAATACAATATCAGTAGAATAATTTAATTTATGTTAGTATCGAAATAATACTTTATGGACAAATTAGGATATTTAGGTAATAATACCAAATATAAATAAACAAAATGCTAGTACTTTCAATACAATGTGCCCCTTAAATTGGATCACAATATGAATGACTTCAATATCTAATGCAAGTGGAAGGTCCCTTTGTAAACATTGGAGCTTAACAGGTCAAATACATTTGCATAATTAAACACCATCGAATAACCTACATCTAAATATATTTTACCCGTATATTTATCCATAAATAATGAATATTTTTAACTAAATATCAATTTTCACTTGCATCTGGTTTGTAAATCTAATCTAAATTATTAATAACAAAAAATAAACACGAAATAATTTATCGAATCAGAACGTACCTTTAATCGTCCAATCCTAAGATTAGATTTAAATTTGGAACAGTTGNTACAAAACGACAAAGGACATAACCACAGTACGGATAGGCCACGCAATTTCCGATGTTCACTCACTCGCGACTGATTCTAAGCGGATACGGTGTTAAGTAAAGAAAACTAATAATGATGTTTTTATAGTTTGTGAAACAAAGGAACATAAAATTTCATAACCACGTACACTCAATTCTGCTGACTTTATCCATAAAAACGTTAATGTAACTAAGTTGGTATAAAGAGGACCAGAAAATAGAATAGAAAGAAGAAAATTTTTTTTTTTGAATTTGGAAGTCATCTGATGAGCCCTTCCACTGTGGGTGCAGTGGGAGGTAGTATCAGACTTTTACTGACCTTTGTTAATTCTAGAGCCCTTTGTGGATCAAAACCGCGGTTACAATACCCAAAGCATTTATGATATTCTGGATAATTTTTCTATTAATGTCTGGACATATGCCTGCATTTAGTAAATATGCAGGCAGAAACTAGTATTTCTGAAGGCTATGATTATTTTAACCTTTATCCCTCGAGCCTTTAACAAGAACAATATCTATTGTATTAAACATATTCAATGATTTAAACATGCAACATGTATGATATCAAAATATTGTTAGGCTGGCCTCTCTCACTGTGGAGGTCACATCATGTCAAATGTTACAGGTATGTTCACACATGCTTATTAGTAGCACGCAAAGGTACATTCTGTGTATCCTCGGATTTTTTATTGGGAAGTAATCTTGTGATTTGTAATGAAGTAAGGCCTAATGTCAGATTTCTTACACAATTGTTCATTATGAATGTTTACGTTATTTTTTTATGTAGTCGATGATCATCCAGTTAGGATTGTAAGATGGTACGAAAGAGTAACCGCGACCCTGGTACACGAGGGACTCCAGAAAGGAACTGAGGTGGACTTTAGTCAGTAAAAGTCTGACACTCCCGCCTACTGCACCCACAGCGGCAGAAAGTACCTAATAATAGTAAATGGGCCATTACTTTGCCATTTTGTAAAGAAGCTCTGGGACGCAAAGAGCAGTTGGAATGAACAGGAATAAGTTTTATTCAGTAAGGAGTCTAAAATCTCCCCACCAACACTCTTCTAACGAAACAAATTCAAAATAAAATTATTAATTGTAGTTTTGTCCTAAAAATTCTGGAAAACAATGGCAAATATTTTGAACATATTAGTAATTTGGTAAGTATTACAAATGTCAAATACACCCAACAGTTAATAATAGAGGCAATAGTTGTATTTCAACAGTCAAAGTACAGTCAAGGTGACCCTACGATCGAGGTTAGGACCTAACCAGTTTCCGTAGCTAAGCAGGTCGATACTTCCTGAGGTACTAATAGATACGAACAACTTTACATACCTTTAGATAACGAAGGACTCAGGCAAAGTACCTTTTTTATCAATGGGAAATCATCAGAATGACCCCTCCCGCTTTGGATGACAGACTTTTACTGACTAAAACCCACCGAGTTCCTTCGGGAGCCCTTTGTGTGCCAGGGCCGCGGTAACTCTTTCGAACAACCCGCAGCCCCGTGGGTAAAGTACCTTGAATGTTCTTCATTAGTACAGGCGACAACACGTCAACCTACCACAATCTGCCAATTTCTGCGATAGATTTTCAACCTTATCACTATAGTGGAAGGTAAATGTTCGATTGGTACAATTTGACAGATTCGGGTAGATCGTCCTGCTGTCGTCTATACCGATAGCTGACGAAAGAATTGGGCAAAGTGAAGTGCCTTGAACGTTCTACATAAATACAATTGACTTTTTAATATCCTTGGAATATAAAACTAGGGTTTTATGGTGACCATAGCCACTTATACCTACATCACTTGCGGTCCGTTCTTCATCATAAATCTCTCTATCTCAGCATGATTTCTGCAGTCGTTCTTGAGTTTATTGTGAATAGATTCATAATCTATACTAACATAATAAAGAGGAAATATTTTTTGTTTGTTTGTTTGTATCCCAAGGGCTCCGAAATTATCGAACCAATTTGGAAAATTATTTCCATGTTGGGAAGTGACACTATCATCATCTTTTTTTTATGGCTAAAACGGGACCCTATTACTAAGACTACGTTGTCTGTCTGTCTGTATCCGCGCTGTATCTCATAGACCGTGATAGCTTAGACATATTATTAGATAGCGATATTTTGGCTATTTGTAGGTAGTTAGTAGATACGTTCATTTTTCATAGATAATGGTAAGTATGTACAGAACCCTTCGTGCGCGAGTCCAACTCACACTTGGCCGGTTTTTTATTTCCTACATATTTTATCGAGCTATAGGTATTTTAGTCATTTAACAGACCACTGTAGCTATTATAACAGTTTACGAATAAATACGCCCCCTCAATTACTCATCATTTATCTTGATAATTATTTAACTGTACTTCCATGATACGGATAATAATTTTCTCTTCACAAAAAACCGTCTTCAAATGACGTCCGTAGTCCACCGTTATCCACAAATTACTCAGTTTTTTTATATTTCTGATTACTCAATTAATCAAAATTGGTATAAGAAAAACAAGATTTTTGAATATATTTGCATATTTCATTCATGATGAAACAATCAAAAATGTGTGGAGCAACTTTGTAATACACACACCTATGTGTCACAAAAAGCAATCCTTACTCATTTTGAAACTTTGTAAATACTAAAGTAACTCTGTCTCTCTGTCGCGCCAATACGCTAAAACTACTGAACCACTTTTAATTGTACAAAGATTGTCTAGACTACTTTTTACTATATTATATTTTTTAATTTTTAGTATTTGTTGTTGTACCGGCAACGGAAATACTTCATTTGTGAAGATTTCCATTTTCTAGCTATCACGGATTATGAGATACAGCCCGAGGACAGACAGACAACGTAGTCTTAGTAATAGGGTCCCGTTATACCCTTTGGGTACGGAACCCTAAAAACTATACTTATTCTAATCGCTTCATAGGAAATTAGAACCTTGATCGATTTATGTGTTCCGTGAATGTCGATCTGAAGGTAGGTTCATGACATCAGGCAATCGGAAATACATATCCGTTGCATAATTACATTCCGTTTTCCTAGCTATGTAATAATCTCGTAATATTATTATTATCTAAGCACCTGCATGATGATGATGGCGTCCTAGCCGATTGCCGGCCACGGGGGCTGTTCTCATAGGTATAAGAAGATCAGCCAGCTGCGCAGGGCATATTATAGTGCACAAGCATTTGCGCAGACACAGGTGCACTCCCTATTCCCTCACTCTCATAACCCGATGGGACGGCAATCCGACACGACCGGAGACAGATCAGGATCTAAGCACCTACACCTATAAGTATATATAGATATATCATACCGAAGTTTCATTAACTAAAGTTCTATAAACCAAAAAAAAAACTTTTCACTTGCCGAGACCGCGGATTAGTTTGAAAGAGTTACTGCGTCCTAGTACATACACTGGGCTCCAAAAGGAATAAAAGTAGGTTAGTCAGTAAAAGTCTGACACTCCCTCACGATACAACCATATCAAGAGCTCAGATTATTATCATTACAGCAGCACCGAGCTATTTGTGAATGAAATAATCTGTGTATAAGTTCATGTTTCTTATCATTCGGATAAAAAGGATCTGAATAATTAATAACTGTTGGAAACAAAAAATAATTAGGTTGCATAGTTATTTATAGCCTTTAAAGCGAATATATTTTTAGACTCGCATACAATAGCGTGCGTGTCGATTCAAAGCCGAGGCTAACTATTTATACCTTTTTAAACCGAATATTATGTTTTACTAGCCATTAAATTACATTCAAATTAATCTAGCATACCTTTACTTTATCAAATTGTTAAGTATTTGTTATTTTTTTAACATTTGTCACATATTAATTGATTGTACCGTAATTGTCTTGCTACCAAATCAATAAAAGTCAAAGTCAACTGAAAATAAATACAATATCAGTAGAATAATTTAATTTATGTTAGTATCGAAATAATACTTTATGGACAAATTAGGATATTTAGGTAATAATACCAAATATAAATAAACAAAATGCTAGTACTTTCAATACAATGTGCCCCTTAAATTGGATCACAATATGAATGACTTCAATATCTAATGCAAGTGGAAGGTCCCTTTGTAAACATTGGAGCTTAACAGGTCAAATACATTTGCATAATTAAACACCATCGAATAACCTACATCTAAATATATTTTACCCGTATATTTATCCATAAATAATGAATATTTTTAACTAAATATCAATTTTCACTTGCATCTGGTTTGTAAATCTAATCTAAATTATTAATAACAAAAAATAAACACGAAATAATTTATCGAATCAGAACGTACCTTTAATCGTCCAATCCTAAGATTAGATTTAAATTTGGAACAGTTGTTTAACACCGAATGTCCAACGCAACAAAACTTTAAATAAAAAAGAAACTATAACTAGATGTCACAGGGATTTGAAACGTGTTCGATTTTTGAATTATGATTGTATTTTTGTAAGTAACTCGCGTGTTTTGTTCGGCGGTTTTACGCATGCGTCGTGAGGCCGCAAGCTGTGTTATAGAACTAACGTATTCTGTAGGCGGTAACTCGCTTGCATTTTGTTTTCATACACAAATGTATAGGCCGGTGTTTAGATTTTATATTTACGTTAGCTTTTTACTATAAGTAAGTAATTTTACGATATGTGCGAAAGTTGTACATAGATTGTTTTATTACTCGTTATGTTTTGTACAGTATTGTGTCATAGTGACATAGATTATGTTTTGATGGCAGATGTGTAAGTTTACTCAATAAGGTAGTTTGCCAAGGTTGTTACTTGCACATATTAACATAATTCTATAATATATGTAGAATTATGAAAGTATGAGAAACTAAACGCCAATAAAAACAAAGATTTGGACATTGAGATAAAAAAAATATATAATTTTCAAGCTTAAAAAAATTGTGAAAGTATAAAATGCATGTAGGCATTATTTCTAAAGTCAAACAGATATTGTAGTCGAGAGGTCAAAATCGAAATTCCACCATAACTTAAAAAAAAAATGGTTCTGTCGATTTCATAGTGAATGAAGTGAACGAAGAATGAGTACCGAATGATATGTACCGTTTCGAACTAGGATAGACCGAGTTCATTGTGAAATGCGAAAACCCGTATGGTTGACGCAGGTAACTGATGTTACCCACTTGTACAGACGACAGCAGGTCAACGTATACCAATCTATCAAATTTTACCAATCAAACATCTACCTTCCACTATTGTGATAAGGTTGAAAGTCTATCGCAGAAATTTGACAGATTGTGGTAACTTGATGTGCTGTCGTCTGTACATAACAGTTACTCATTATTTACTAGAATTAATACTGTATGCTAGGAATTGGGAAAAATACATAAACCTTTCAGAAAGCCTATCGGAAATGAGTTTGAGCTTATTAATAGCAAGCTTTTCAGTAATTAGAGCTTTTTTTTATTAAAACTTAAGTTATAACGGACTAGCTTCAGCCAGCGGTTTCAATGGAATCCCGCGGGAACTTTTTCACGCATAAGGATAAATAGCTTATAAACATACAGCTCAGTGGACTTGCCTACTCCAGAGATAACCGCATTCAAAAACCCGGGTCTTACTCGCGATCAAACTATTAAAGGTTTATGATACCTCTTTCCAGTCTTCCCGTGACCACGGTCGGTGCAATTCGGCCGAAACGTCCGCGTCGGGAGAATAGAGGTATCGTAAACGTTTAATAGTTTGATCGCGAGTAAGACCCGGGTTGTTGTCTAAAATACGCATTCAAAAATTTAACTCTCCAGCGTCATGACATGCAGCCCCTATAAATTCTAAATTTAGAGATACAAAATTTTAATATAAGTACAGTTATTTAAATTAGGATGAGTAATGTAAGCCGAAGTCAATAAACTTAGATAAATAGGGCAAAATATACAACGCTATTGTTTTTGTTATCATACGAACAATCCGGCTATTCTTAGGGTCGATGACATTATAAACAAATTAATTAAAACCATTATTAAATTATCGTTTAGGTGGTTTGCTTAAATTTTAAAACTAATCAAATTAATTTTATAACTGTCTATGACGTAAATTGGATAAAAGTTGACCGATACCTACTTAATATGTTATAATGTAAAGTCCATAATTGTTATTGTAACCATCATATTTATTCATTTTATAAATATAGTTATTAAAGATAATAATTCAAGTTTGTACATATCTGTAAATACTTATTGTCTGATGAAAAAACTGCATTTATTATAAAACGATCGTTTCTAAGAGGACAAACCTGTCAGTCTATTCTTATTTATGTCAGAGTTTAATATGTTTTTGGCCGTTCCGTAGACTTAATAAATTGCGCAATATCACGATATTATGCAAAATTGACGCTCAGGATTAATATTTAAAATTGCACAATATTTTTATTATTATATTGCACAACTATATTGACCGTCTAGGGAGCGCCTATCCCTAAGAAATGACAATCGTCCGATATTAGCCGATTTATCCACCTTAAGGAAATTTTAAACCCAAAATAATCAAGTTTGATAATTAATTAATGACTGATGAAACTATAGCCATGACAAACATTCCTACATACAAACATGTTTAGCTGGTAGGCCGTGAAACATAACATTGATGTTATTCTAATCGCGGAAGTCCCAGAACGGACTTTGATAAACAGAGTTGAGTGACACCAAACTGACAAAATGACTAATTATTATCAAAACGTATATTTACGTATAATGTGGGAATATATATCTGTTTTACCAAGGCCGAAAAACAACCTAAGTGTGGGATATTTAAGCTTTGCTCAAAAAATCAAGTGTTGGATACACCCGTGCGTCGGACTGCACGCAAAAATCTGTCCGCCGTGTTGGATTACTGTCCCATCGGGCTATGCGAGTGAAGAAATAGAGAGTGCACCTGTGTCTGCGCAAACGCGTATGCAGTATATATATGTTCTGTGCTGCTGGCCAATATCCTGAGAGAGAAAAGTCGCTAAGACCGAAAGCTACTAATAATTATAAATATTTAAATTTATCCAAATAATTTAATCCAAAATTAAATCTTGTAAAGTCGTAAAAATAGACCTTGCTACTTATTTTGATATTGGTATTATGTTTATTTTATTCATTTTCCCATAATTAGTAACTAATCGTGATGTCAGTTTCCGTAACCGAAGCGTTACACACATTACCATCAAAAACTAAGGCTACATTTCCGAGCCACACGTTTGTCGCACGTGACTACAAACGGTGACGTCGACGCAAATGTCTCTCCATATATTCCCATACACGCATAGGACCGGTGACAGCTGCGCAGGAGCGCGCGTCTTCCGAATACCCTGAAATATACCTTTAATCTTTGTACTGTGTTGCGTGTTACATCAACAGTTCACAAGTATTTTTCCTACTATTATTAGCCATTTTAATAATAGTCATTATTGTTGTGTGTTTTATAGTGTGAATTGTTAGCGTTACCACGCTAAATGTACGTGGACTTCGATACTTATTAGTACGGTTGTTCTTTTTAGGGTTCCGTATCCAAAGGATAAAACTGGACCCTAATACTAAGACTGGGACAGCCCAGTCTTAGTATTAGGGTCCAGTTTTGATTCCACCAAACGGGATCTTATCAATGAATGATGATGAATGATGAATGAATCAGCCAGAGAGTTGAGCCTGAAATTTTCGCAGATGAAGTATGTACTAAAAACGATAGTAAAATAGGAATTTTCGATTTAATTTCATCGATTTTTTTAGAATTTATGGACGACTTTCAGCCGAGACTACAAACAACCATTTCGCATAAAGAGTTCATGTTATAAAATTATTTTAAACATCTTCCTATCCTTCCAAACGGTCGAGTTAAAGTAACAATGGCCGTAAGTGGTCTCCACAGGAACACATCACTTACAGTCACTCTCTCCAATGAGCCGCAAACGAACGCCTTTGAACTGTCTGATATAGCAATAAACTTATATTTGATACGTCCCCCTTGAATGGCAAATAAGTTATTCTTGGAATTGGAGTAGCTTGCGAATGTACGCCTATCGTCATTTAAGTTTTCCGTTCTGAAGTTGGTTAACTGCGGAAATCAATATTCTGTCTATCACTGCATTTGCTTACTAGTGATAGAATTTTGACATTAGCCCCGTACAAGTTATGTCAAATTCCTATCTCTGGTAAGCAAATCCAGAGTTGGATAGGTTATTGGGAACGGACGTTAGATTACTAAACTAGAAATGCTAACTGCAGTCGCAGACTGCAAACTTTTAGCCGCCGATAGTTTATTTGGGATCAGTCAATTAGTATGAAGATGAATGGTCCACATTACAACGTTCATATAATTGGCCGGTAACAGACCGACTAACGGTCGTTCCCAATAACCTGTCTACCTCTGGATTTGCTTACCAGAGATAGAATTTTGACATTAGCCCCATACAAGTAATGTCAAATTCCTATCTTTGGTAAGCAAATCTAGAGTTAGATAGGTTATTGGGAACGGTCGTTAAACTTTTCATGGGATTGACAATTTTCTTAATAAAAGATTTTCATTTTCTCAACTATCTTAACTATCAACTACATTATGTAACTATATTGGTACTGAAATATCTTTAAATTGTTCCGATAAGTTATTGGCTCGTTAGGCAGAATATTATTAATGCATAATTTATTAAAGATCGTTAAACCAAAGCGGAAATAACCTTCATCTAAATAAGCAGCCCCGGATCTAGGGGGGGGGCAAGCCGGGGCCTATGCCCCGGGCGGCAAGTTCAGGGGGCGGCCAAATGCATTATTTAGAAACGAATAGACAACTTATAATGTACTTAACTTTGCTACAAGATAAATAAAAGAACTTTCACTCTTATTTTACTATGTCCATATTAACTCAACCGATACCCAGGGGCGGCACACGGAAAATGTGACATAATAATCGCGAGGCGCCTACTTAGGCGTATTCCAAAACTTTTTACAAAAAAACAAAACCGACTTCACAAAAAAACACTGAAAGGGATAAAATAAAACTTTTCACATGGCTCTAGAAGTCGGTGTCTTCAGGTCTGTTGACTGTGTTTATTTTGCCACCGACTTCTAGAGCCATGTGA
>NWSH02000008.1:13041781-13052029 GCA_002382865.2 Heliothis virescens | reverse complement strand
CATAAAAAAAAAAAAAAAAATACGGTCGAATTGAGAACCTCCTCCTTTTTGGGAAGTCGGTTAAAAAAGCGCGCACTTTCACCCGTAGGAACGAAAGATCACGAACACACGGATGCGTGAAAAGTGCGAAGTGTGTTCGCGGATAACTTCGTCGTTTATGAGCCGATTTTGATATATTTTTTTTTATATGAAAGGGTCTGCTGCACATTGGGTCCCATTGTCATCAGGTCAGTGTCTGATGGTGGAAACCCTGAGAAATCGAAGGCAACTCTTGAAAATTGTAGGCAAGCATCAGGTGAAAACTTGAAATTTATTTGTATATCGAATGAGTCTATATGACCGTGAAGATTTGGACCTTACCTGATGTTGGAGACGACAAAAGATCAGGGGAACTTCACATCGGTATATAGCAACTAAGTATTTGGGCTTATTTTTTACACCGAAATATGTAAAGACTGCCATTTCTGACCTGATAGCGAAGGCAAAGTGCAGTTTAGGGAACTCCATAACGGTTGATAGCAGCTACCTTGTATTTAGCTACATTATGGGTTACGTCTGCCACTGTGGGTATTAAAAATATTATAGTTTTAGACCCAAAAACTGAAAAGCTTAAAATAAAAAACTATTTGCAAAAAAAACAAAAACCGACCCTGAGTATGGGGGCCAAGCTCAGGAGGCCCCCGAATCATTACCAGAAAATTACGATCACACTGAACTTTTCAAAGTTACTCTCATTTTACAATAAATAAAGACAGGTTGCAACCCGACTTTTCCAAAAATTTCGCGCTCGCTTCGCTCGCGTCCTAGAGTTACTTCCTGTTCTTCTTTTTTGTCATTAAACTAAAAAAATCGCGCTCGCTTCGCTCGCGTCCTCCAATTGCAACCTACTGTTGGTTTATGTTTAGTCCTATCTCAAAATAACAAAAGAGGTCGCGCTTGCTCCGCTCGGGCATCTTGTTACTATTTTCTGCTGTTTTTATTTTCTTCAAACATATAAAAAAACGCTTTTTTTTATTTGCCAACATCCTCCATCGCTCGTTCAAAAAACAATCTTGGTATAATAACTCGAGGAATAGTTAGTAATTAGTAATATAAGTCGGCGTAATTAGTAATATAGTAGTTAATATAAGTCGGCGGGGGCGGCACATTTCAGTTTTTGCCCCACCTAAAAAAAATTGAAGATCCGGGGCTGTAAATAAGATGCATACCTACAGACATACCAAATTAATATCATGATTTATAATAGTAATTTTGTTTATAATGAAGGTGCCTACTAGCAGTCCTCCACGGTAATACTTGTATCCTGAGGGCACGACTTCCTGAGCTGCGGGTTGTTCGAAAGTTACCGCGGCCCTGGCGCACAAAGGGCTCCCGAAGACACTGGGTTTTAATCAGTAAAAGTCTGACACTCCCTCACGCTGTCACCCACAGCGGGAGGGGTCATACTGATGATTTCCAATCGTTAAAAAAAAAGGGAACCACTTCCTGGATAGGTAATCAAAATGATGTTTGTTGGGTTGTACCCTAAAGACTCCGTAACTGCTTGACCAATTTGAAAATGTCTTTCAGTGTTGGGAAGCTATACTATCTGAAGGTAACATAGACTACATTTCAGGGTACGGGAAGCAGTTTCCATGGGATGAAACCGCGTTAAACAGCTAGTCTGTTATAAACCTGATTTCAAATAAGTATGAATGAGAGGATTGGAGTCTTCAGGGTACAAAATAGCGAAAAAATGCTTAATATTTACAATATTGGTTTGGAAAAGTTTTACCAAGAAATTCATAACCTTGAAACCAGAGAATGGTAAAGTTAACGTTTTTGCATTCACTACAAAGAGTCCTTAGCTTTTGAAAGGTGTTTTTTAAAAACGTCATAGTGATTTAAGAGATTTGTTATGACATATGAACAAGCTCATACTTTTTCCTTATATAGCAAGTTTGTCGTATACGGAAAACGAGCAAAATGATATATTTATCGTCTTATTAAGCACTACGGTCAATGGCCTTGATTTTTTTTTCTAGAGAAAAAAGTTTGACAATCATATTAATATTGTTGGGCTTAATTAATTGTTTTCTTTTTTATATAAAAAAACCTCTTTAAAATTCATTCCTGCTTACTTCGGAATTTGATCAAAATAATTTATGCATTTTTTTGTTTCTTTTTTTGTGTACACACGTCTTATCTGACCTTTGTTCTGAATTGATAGTATAATTACTAGCTAATTACAATTCAAATATTTTTTTACAATTCTAATACAAAAATAATTATTTTTAAGTCCTAGGAACTTAACAATTTGCGCGTACAGAGCGATAGTGAATGAATTTCTATTCTAAATACCTAATACTCAATCAAAAATGTTCTGAAGCTTGAAACTCTACACTAGTATAAGTTAAATAATACCAGCTGATTCTCGTGGTCACCTACTCACCTCACCTGGATAAATTATAGCTTATGTCGTCCCGGGATAGTGTAACTGGAACCAGTCAAGATTTTAATCGGTTCTATAATAGTAAAGGAGCCTTTAACAAAGAAACACAAAATATTTCCAGATAATATTAGTTTTGATATAGGTTCCACTAAACATACTATGTACAGTCGACAGCAAGTCAGTGTACACAAACTTGTAAAATATCTGCGATCGATTTTCAACCTTATCACAATAGTGGAAGGTTGATGTTCGATTAGTAAAATTTGACAGATATGACAGATTTTGGGTACATGGCAAGCACTGATACTGTATAAAAACTCTGCAGTTCAATAAACTCTTAAATCTTACCCAAAAGTTACATAATACACCTTTAATTTATTAACCACAAAATGACCTTCCTTACCACTCAAATAAAACACGAAACACAATATGCTATCAAATGTTGCAACTTTTGGCTTACCTAATATTACGGCTGTGAGGCTTTTAACCGCTTTTTCCGAAGCTACGGGATTGTTCGGAAGAGTTACCGCGGCCCTGGTAAACAAAAAGCTCCAGAAGGAACACGGTGGGCTTTAGTCAGTAAGAGTCTGACACCTCCCTTACACTATCACTCTCAGCGTGAGGGGTCATTTGATGATTTCCCATAAAAATAGTTTTTTATCGCGATGTATTTCCCATTGGACGCGCGTGAAGCCTCTGGCGAAACCTAATCTATACTAATATTATAAAGCTGAAGAGTTTGTTTGTTTGAACGCGCTAATCTCAGGAACTATTGGTCCGGTTTGAAAAATTCTTTCAGTGTTAGATAGCCCATTTACCGAGAAAGGCTATAGGCTATTTTTTATCCGGGTGCGCTGAGTAGTTCCCACTGGAGGCGCACGATACTGCTGGCGGAGGCTAATGTACAAATGAAGGCAAGCAAAACTGCAGGGCATGGCATTATCAAGTACAATATAATACACGGAACCCAGGCTATAACAAGCAATGGAAATCGCAATTAAGTAAGTACTCTGACACTGACCTACAATACTGTTTCTTAACAAGATGCTCTAATGGGTATCTATGTTGGCAATTACTGTGAATACATAGTAGCATGTCTTAGGTATCCATTAACTGTATCGTCTTGGTTTACCTTATATTTTATGGAGCTAATTTATCTAAGTAGTTTAGAATAAAGAAGAGCTCGTGTCTAAGTCAAAGCCGTGCGGATCGATCGATCATCGTGGATGGATGACCATCTTGTCATAACGAGTTCTTCTGTGTTTCAGAAGGCACGATAAACTGGTGAGTCCCGGCTGTCATTTGAACAGTCGTTACGGGTAGTCAGAAGCGAGAAAGTCTGATAACCAGTCTTACCAAGGGGTGCCAGGTCTGCCGGGTAACTGGGTTTGTGGAGGTCGGCAGTCGCTCCAAGTAAAACACTGGTTCTCAGCTGCATCCGGTTAGACTGGAAGCCGACCCCAACATAGTTGGGAAAAGGCTAGGCAGATGGTGAGTTTAGAATAAAGACCGGTGAGCGGGATTTTGTATTTAAGGTTAGGCTGTATCCTTAGCAAGTTGTGGGGATCTAGAGGTTAAGGCATAAAGGAGTTCGATTCCGGGAGAGGCAAGTACTAATGCAACTTAACTAACTCTGTACTTTCTCAGTATATCTTGGATCAGTANAGATAAATTTCCTACCTACTTATATACATTTTGTAGAATACTTTGTAAAATAAACTGACTGAATAATAAACAGGCTAAGGAATTAAAAAATGATGTGACTTGGTACGCAAATCATGTGCGTGAATCACAATATTTATTACAAATAATAAAATGCGAAGTTGTCTCATGTTGTGGTGTACGACGATCTAGCCTTTGGCGACTGTTACAAGAGGGGTTTTTACCACCACCTGTTTTAATTAATCAGACGTCAAGGGGTTATGTAACCATAGAAAAAGATGACTCCGGAGGTAAATTCGCTCCACTGTTACTTCAGCTAGCTTTGGATCTTCGAGCGTCATCACATTTGAAGCAAGTTCCGTATGATAGCTATTGCCCCAGTGTCGAGGCATACTTGTTTAAGCGATCATGTGGCGTCTGTGGTCTATATTTTGCATCATACAAGGCCACTACTCAACACAAGCAATTACATAAGAAACAACAAGAAATGTTTCCCATCGCAAAGATCCGTCCTCAACGAATTGCTGCTAGACGTGCCAGAGAAATTATTTGTTTGGATAATGACGATAATGCGGTATGGTTTGATGAAAAAGATGTTGACACATCGAATCTTCCTGACATCAACAATCCCAACGAGAATGAATTGGCTGCTATGCCAGTTATATGTAAATAATTTAAAGGAGTGGGTTCAAAGTCCATGGACTCAAGATGATTAAGTTTGTTCTTTAATTAATATAATTAATCGTTTTTATTTTGTTAATTCGTTTAAATGTTTGATTTGAGGTTAATTTTATAAAAAAATATTTAAATTGAAATAAAAAAAAATTACGGAACGGCTGTTTTAATTAAATAATTATTTCTAGATGCAAAAATGAAAAATATGTGACGTCACACTAGGGAGGGGGGGGTCTCACAAATGTGACCAACTGTGACAAGGACGGGGGGAGGGGCAAAAATAATGAAATTTGTGTGACGTAATTTATGGATGGTCCCTAAGTAGATCCACATTCAAAGCTCAATCATTCTTTGTATGAGAAGAGCTCTGTGCCTTGCAATGGAGAGTCAAGAGGCTAATGGTGATAATACAGTAAGTATTCAATAGGGCACTTAATATTTTGGGGCTCTAAAACCGGATTTCGAACCCTAACTAACAAAGAGCAGCCGAAAAGGTTGAAGGATGAGCGCGAGTGGAAATTTTAAAGGGCCATTAGGTATCCTTTCAATATATTGATTGTACCAAAACCAAAAAAAAACAAGGTAGGGTTGGGCATGACGTTGACGTAGCATTGACCTCCCATTTTCAAAAGTTGCTATACAATTTGTAGGTACCTACACAAGTAAACGCTTGATTAGTGCTCATACATAAAAGTAAAGATTTATTTGCTTATTGTCGATCCTTCTTCTTCTTAGCGAGTCGATGGCAAATCAAATTAAATTTAAAAATTACGGAGGCCCAATATTTTGCCACGCTCGCGGCATTGTCAGTGGCGGCACGTAGATCTTCCGCTGTGCAGCTGTTAGGACACATTGGGCAGCATAGAAGGTGTCGCATGGTTTGTGGTGTCGATTGTCGATTGTCGATCGTGATAGCGACTTTATAATCTGTCAATTAGCACGTAACAACTAAACATTAATGCTCTAATAAAAAATGCTAGCATAGTAATCAATGAATTGGTATGTAACATGGCGACCTAGGCATAAATCTTAGATATCATTACAAGCACTAAGTACGGTAATCACATGCCTACATTAGTTCGATGCACTGTTGTTCCCATTTGTAATTAACATAAACCTCAACCCTATGTCAATGACATTAAAGTATATTTTCAATTGTTTCTAAATGTACGGTCATAAATAATGAATGGGCAATGCGTCGCTTTTTTTCTATTTATGGATTGTCTGTGTCGCAAATGTATGGAAAAAACCGGCCAAGTGCGAGTCGGACTCGCACACGAAGGGTTCCGTTCCATTATCTATGAAAAAATAAACGTACTTATTACCTACAATTAGCCAAAACACAAACTTTTCTCGACAACAAAAAATAACTTTGTTTTTCATACAAATATATGAATAACAAAGTTATAATTTGCGGTTACTCAAAAAGTGCTATATCTCAAAAACCACTGATTGTATCTTGTTCAAACCAATTTTGGTTGATAGTTTTTATTAAGATCTATAACATATATTTTTTNTACAATTAGCCAAAACACAAACATTTCTCGGCAACAAAAAATAACTTTGTTTTTCATACAAATATATGAATAACAAAGTTATAATTTGCGGTTACTCAAAAAGTGCTATATCTCAAAAACCACTGATTGTATTTCGTTCAAACCAATTTTGGTTGATAGTTTTTATTAAGATCTATAACATATATTTTTTTTAGATTTTTCAAGTTGGTAGTTTAGAAATTACAGGGGGGGGGAAACACATTTTAGCACTTTGGACGTGTCTTACTCTGAAATGATGGACTTTCAGAAAAAATGGTTTTAGGAACCTCAGTACCATTTTTTAAGACCTAATCATAGACACCCCACACGTTTAGGTTTGAAGAAAAAAGAAATTTTTCGTTTCAGTTTCATGTATGGGGAGCTCCCCCTAATATTATAATTTTTTTATTTTTGTATAAAAATCGTAAAGCGGTCAATATAATACATCTACTAACCGAGTTTGAATTATGTAGTCTTAATAGTTTCGGAATAAAGTGGCTGTGACATACGGACAGACAGACAGACAGACGGACAAACAGACAGACATGACGAATCTATAAGGGTTCCGTTTTTTGCCATTCGGCTACGGAACCCTAAAAATAGTTAAAGTTTACAATTAAGGTTTAATTTGCAATTTATAATCAAAGTGCACACAGCAGGAAGCCTGGTTAAGTAAATAAAGTGCTACCTTTATCCTGTAAGGTTATCTTTTATTTATTAGTAATTATTAAGATAATATGTGCAATTAATGCGAATACAAAAGTATATGTATTTATATACTTCTTATATTGAATACAATTCTTAATNTAACTAGTTTAAACTTGTAAGAACCAGTTATATCTTGCCTACCAGTAAACTGTAGCTAGAGAAGTTAAGCCTCTATTTAGGCCGCTAATTGGATGGGTGTGCAAGTGTATAGTTTTTAAACCACCGTATATATAGTTATAGTGCCTTAGAATGTCTTGTAATGGTTAGAAGTTACTGTGGGATAATATTTTAATTCGGTTAAAATAACTAGGGCTAGTTTCACAGGTTCTAGATAGCTATCTGATAGATAATTCCATAGAAAAGTTAAAATCAAAATTAGAAACGTTACTATGGCACTATTTGTCAGATAGCAATCTAGAACTAGTCGTTACGGGTAGTAGCCAGAAAGTCTGGCAACCAGTCTTACCAAGGGGTGCCAGGTTGGAGGTCAGATAGGCAGCCGCTCCATGTAAAACACTGATCCTCAACTGCATCCGGTTAGACTGGAAGCTGACCCCAACGTAGTTGGGAAAAGGCTAGGCAGATGATAATATATTGAATACAATTGACAAAGGTAGATGCAGGTATTATCCAACAGATAGGTTAGTAGGAAGTCCATGTATTGAGATATCTAGGACCAGGGCATGACCTAGTTCTAAATCATAAATCCGTATATGTATCCACTGTGAAGTTCTGGTAATAACACATGACTTAGCTGTTGACACATCATAGTCTGCCTAGCCTTTTCCTACGACTTATGTTGAAGTTAGCTCATAGTCACACTGTATAAAAGTGAATACCATGTTGTGATGATTTTATCCAACTAATTCTTATATATGTATTTCATTACCTTCGTCTTTAAACCCATTTGCGTATTTGCACAGACACTGCATGATATCGATGCACTGAAATTATATACAAGAATTTTGTGGGACATAGGGGGATTCTTAAAACTTTATTTCAGGCACAGGAACGTTGTTATTCCATGTCTTCTTATTCTATTAACTTCTTATGTAATACGTATATACTTAATATTTGTTTCTATGCAATGCTGTTGAAGGTTGCGTTGGCTTACATCGCTTGTCATATTGTAATCATCTCGAAAGTTTTGATCTAAATATTGTGGCAAAACATCCGAATATTGCCGAAATACATCGACATTTTTTTTTTCAAAATATGTATTTACAAATTTTGAAAAAGGCTGGTGTACCTTTTAATAGCATTTTAAAGTCTACGTGACCTTGCAAGGCTAGGGGCCAGTTTCACAGGTTCCAGATAAAGTTCTAGATAGCTATCTCACAGATAGAGCCATAGAAACATTTTAAATTTTGTCAACTTTTCTTATTTGTACGGTCGTGAAAATTAATAGTTTCGTTTGTCAGTTTTTTTTAAATAAAACCCTGGTACAAATGTTCAGTTTCAGTTATATAGTTATTGGAAATATAATCATATCAGCCAGGTATTTTAAAAGAAGAAAAAAATGTGCTTAGAAAAAATTTATTGTATCAGGTATTTTCTACCCGCATTCATCAACACAGAGTATCTCAAAAATCACCTCGATAAATCAACTAACAAAAGTTCAAGTATGTTATAAAACTGGACATTATTTGAAAGAATTTATAAATATCACAAATTAATCACTGCTCGCCGCAGCAAGGAATTTGCCTTAAAAAAACATGACAACACGGAAAGCATGGATATAATTAATTATAATCATAAACTTAATTTTTGGCGGTATTAACTACAAATAGTTTTAGCAAAATTATATTATTTAGTACACATTTTACCTTGGACTTGGTCCGATGCTAAATTATTTAATTACTATGTTGTAACTTGGTCATAAAACTTAATAAGGAAGTTTGGAAGAAAAATGCCACGAGTTGGTTTTAATTGGTTGCATACGAAGTACCAAAAAAATAATATATCTGGGTTAGTGACAAAAAACCGGCCAAGTGCGAGTTGGACTCGCGCACGCAGGGTTTCGTACCATTATCTATGAAAAAAGTCCAATAGGAATGGTCAAGTGTGAGTTACTTAAGTTGCACATTATTTCTAATAGATGGCGCTACTAGTATACAATTTTGCAGTTAATATAAATCAACAGCCTTAATAATTATATTTTTTTAATTTTTAGTATTTGTTGTTATAGCGGCAACGGATATACATCATTTGTGAAAATTTCAGCATTCTAGCTATCACGGTTAATGAGAGACAGCCTGGAGACAGACAGACAGACAGACAACGAAGTCTTAGTAATAGGGTTCCGTTTTGCCCTTTTGGGTACGGAACCCTAAAAAGCAAGCATTTCTGCTTCTTTCATCAACATAATCTTTGACCCACACGATGGGGTTACGATGGATTAACGGCCGTTCCCAATATTCTATCTATCTATCTCTAGATTTGCTTACTAGAGATAAGAATTTGACATTACTTGTAAGGGCCTAATGTCAAAATTCTATCTCTAGCAGGCAAATCCAGAGACAGATAGATTATTGAATTTCGCAGTTAATCTGTTGATTTACTTACATTGCTTGTATGGGAGTAATAACAAAAATATTTAGTAGGCAAAAAAACAGACCGTTAGGTTATTGGAATCCGCAGTTAGTAATGTAAAATCGTCTCATCTCCCTTTCCTACCCTTATTTGTGGTCAACGCAAGACCCTCTGTGCAACGTCATCTCACAAGTTTCTTTTTCAGCCGTATTGTCCTGCATAAATAAGTAATTATCGCAGACATAATATCTTTTATATTTACAGTACCTATGTCCTATACCTAATAATAATTAAGAGACACAGACAGACAGCATATTACAAAAAATAGTAGTTTTAAACTTGTTTTCCGACGGTCGAATTCTATTGACGGCAGTTGCAATGAAACACTAGACTATAAATATGTATCCTTGACCATAATCTTACGACATTTGCAACGATACAGCATTTAAAATCTGAAAAAAAGACGATTAAGCTTGAAAATACTCCCTGTCTAGCCTTTTCCCAACTACGTTGGGGTCGGCTTCCAGTCTAAAAGAAATATTGGGTGGGGGTCTAGTTCTAATGTCTCATCGCCTAGCCTTTTTCCAACTTCATTGGGTTCGGGTTCCAGTCTAACCGGATGCAGCTGAGAACCAGTGTTTTACATGGAGCTACTGCCTGTCTGACCTCCGCAACCCAGTTACCCGGGCAAACTGGCACCCCTAG
>NWSH02000008.1:13025290-13039140 GCA_002382865.2 Heliothis virescens | reverse complement strand
TATCGTGCCTTCCGAAACACGGAAGAACTCATTATGTCAAGATGGTCACCCATCCACGGACGGACCGCGCCAAGCGTTGCTTAACCTATGATGATCGGTCGATATGATCGATCGATCCGCGCGGCTTCGAGCTATTTTAAGACAAAATTATAAATACAAGCAATCGATCATTTTGTTGAAACAACCGTGTTTCAACTAAAAGCTGTGTACATTGGTTGTCAAATATTAGCTAAGCATTTTGAGGTAATCGTTATAAGAAATAATGATGAATTAATAAGCCATTAATAACTGAGTATTACAAAATGACAGTCGTTCTCTTCCTAACGTTACTTTTCCTTGCTAATGGAACACCTAAAAGCTTCATGAAACAAGAAAATCTGGACGACCAATTCATGACAACATATTGTGTCATTGACATTTTAAATAAATACTTCATCCAACAGAAACAGATGACTATCGTGATAAATTCGAACAGCGATTTGAAACTTCAAGAGATCACTTCAAAAACAAATGGAACATTTTTTATCAGACGGCCATTTTGTAATTATTGTCTATACCAATGGCCACACCAGGGATATGTGTTTTTTGCAAACGACACTAGAGATTTCACTGAAAACTTTCAGTACCTCGTTCAAGAGCCTTCTTGGAACCCTTATGGAAGATTTCTCGTCGTCATCAAATCACTACAAGGAGATCTTCGAGATATTTTCAACGTACTCCTCAAGTTTCACGTAAATAATGTAGTGTTGATGAACGGCACTGGAGCTGGTTACCTTTACACCTATAATCCATTTGCCAACTACGCCTGTGGGAGGTACTACGACGATATCATTGAATTCGGAATGTGTATAAATAACAGAGAAAATTTGTTCCCGGAAAAACTTGTCACTGGATTACAAAATTGTACATTTAGAGTAACCTTTCCACATAGACCACCATATACTATACAGCGATCAAAACTTAAGCGGTTCATACGTAGGCGATCCTTAACAGGTTTTGAAGAAAAACTATTACAGGTACTAGCAGAACAAGAGCATTTCAACTTCACTTGTGATGACAGCTACGGCAAACCATTTTTTTCTATAATCCTGCCTAACACGACGGCTGTGGGGCCCATATCTCGACTACAGAGCAACGAAACCGATATAATCATAGGAGGTATGGTATTATCACAGTCAAGGTACTCTGTTGTTAGCCACATCAGTGGATATTTCGACTATTTAGATGAATTTTTCTTCGTAGTACAAAAAGCTGATCTTGTTCCTATTTATAAAAAAATATATCTGGAGTTCCAAATGCCCGTGTGGTTACTTCTAATGTTCGTCTTCATTATATACTTCTTATTAATAGTAATTGTACTTCGACCAAAAGACAAAAGCTTGATCATACTAAAGATGCTTTCAAGTTTAACACTTCACGGATGTGACCTGCCATACAGTTACGCAGTCAAGTGGATTGTAACAATGTGGTTGTTATTTGCAGTTATTATAAATATTTTCTATCAGTCAAGTTTATATAGTCTCACGAGTAAACCGATTGCAGAACATCAAATCGACGAAGAATATGAATTAAATAACTTGAAAGCTTGCATAGAAACCACTGTAATAGCATTTTTGAGAGCTGAGAATATTCCAAATAATATTACCATTAGTGAAGACAAACATGATTGTAACGATGCTATAGAAAACATACATAAAGTAGGACAAGATAAAAAGATGTACACTCTCCTGAGAAAGAATATTTATGAATTTAACCAAGACCATTTTTTTGATACATGGGGTCATTCACCTGTCCACAGGTTTACAAAACCTTTCATTAAAATAATACCAGCGATCTTATTATACAAAGGTTTCCCAGTTACTGATCATACGAAAGTTACTGTACTTCGTTTATTAGAATCTGGTATAGTGAACAAATTTTTGGAAGAACATATGCACTTGAAGAGAATAAAACTTGTCTTCCCGAAAGAACCATTTCAAGCTCACGTCATAGTTCCCTGGAATCTTTTTGCCGTTGGTTGTGTTTTGGCTATAATAATATTTTTTCTAGAAATTTTATATCGTCGTAAATATAAAAAATAAAATTAGAAACTATTATTCATCTGTCCATCAAATACCAGTGATTGGATCTGACATAATGAATCTGCCCCATCCATTAAGGTATTTTGATTGTTCCATTTCTAATGACATTTTACGTTAATTATGAAAATAAACAAAAATATAGGCATTCATTAACAACTCTCTTGGCGTTTATGCGTCCGAAAATGTCGGCATCCTCAACATTATTTTTTATTTTGTGTTTAAATTACTGCATAAGTGCATATGGCTTTTATGTGAAAGAAGAAGAATTAGAAAATAAAAATTTAATTAAATGTGTCACCGGTATAATAGAAAAGTATTTTTCTGAACAAAAAAGTTTAACGTACGTTGAGTTCGAAACAAATTCAGATCACGTACAGCTTATGAGAGCAATCCATTCATCTACAATCACGACACTGGTAAATCAAGATGCCAATAGACCATCACACGTAGATCACCGAGGATATCTCATTACAGCAAGTACTGCAACAGAATTCACAAATAAGTTTAACAGCTTCGTCGATGAAACTACGTGGAAGCCTTCTGCACGATTTTTGATAATAATCAGATGGGTGCATGAAGAAGAATTGAATCAGATTTTTGATAAACTTTTGAGATGGCATGTGATCAACGTCATTTTAGTAAATGGCACTAATGAAGCTCAACTTTATTCTTACAATCCCTACGATAACTACGGCTGCGGGAAATCTTACACTGAAGTTATAAGATACGGCTTTTGTCTAGAAACGACTTCTTATCTGTATCCAAATAAACTTGTAACAGGATTACGGAACTGCACTTTGCGTGCTGCCTTTCCACATAGACCACCATATGCTATCCGTCCATCCTTGACAAAAGGAGTCAACCCAATGAAAATGGGGTCTGAGCAATACTTGTTTTGCCTGCTTGCTGAAACAGAACAATTCAAAGTTGATTACTACTACGAAGGGGATTATTATCCAATTGACAGATTATATGAAAACAGAACAATTCCTGAACCCATGGAGAACTTACGGAATAATAAATATGACGTAATGTTTGGTAGTGTGATGCTGCTAGCAAGCCGATCACCAGCATTCACGTATTTACACGGTCACTTGGATTATTATGACGAAATTCGTTTCATAGTAAAGAAAGCTAACCACGTATCTAACTGGGAAAATGCTTATTTAGAATTCCGTCCCAGAGTGTGGTGGACCCTGTTTGTGGTTTTCCTGATACATTCAACTTTACTGAATATACATCTTCGTGCCAAAGACAAAACAACTACGATGCTGAAAATGTTTGACCTATTGCTGAACCATGGATGTAAAATGCCCCGTAAGATGAGCGCGAGGTGTCTGTTCTTAATGTGGATATGGTTCGCTTTTCTCATCAACAATATTTACCAATCAGCTTTAGTGAGTTTAATTAGAAGCCCCCCAAAAGAGCATCAAGTGCAAAATGAAGAAGATTTAGTTAAATTCAACCTCCAACCTTGCATCAGTCCACCAGTTCTTCAGTACATGTATACGGAATCAGATCTATTAATATCATTTAATAATGAATGTACAGATCAAAAGAAAAATATACAATTAATTTCTAAATCTAAACGACATTACTCGGTGCTACAGAAATCTGCATTTCTCTACAACACAATACATTTCTGTAATAAAAATGGTAAAAATACCCTCTACTTCTTTGACAAGCCGTACGTCAAGTTAATATTTGGTATATTTTTCCACAAAGGGTTCCCTATTACTGATAAAATGCGAACGAACACTATTCGTTTGAGAGAAAATGGTTTCGTTAAGAAAGCTTTGTCAGACCACATATTCGCTAAATTTATAAAAATCAGGTATCATGACAAGGGTTTCAAGTCTAGAATTGTTGTACCATGGTATATTTATATGGCAGGATGCGGTTCAGCTTTCATTGTTTTGATTTTGGAAATAATCTGGAGTTGCTACAAGAAATGGTATATTGTTTGAAATTCTTTATAAATATAACTTTCCTCTAGATTGCACTTCACATAAAAAGCTATATTTTTGACTTCAGTAGTTAAAGCTAAAACTAACAGTGTATGATTATTGTACAATTCAAATCAACTTTTAATTCTGTTGATAAGTAATCATTACATTTGTTTGGATATCTGGCGTGCAAGGTGTTTAAATTAGTCATCGTAATATTTAAGTTTGATAAATATTTATAAGAAAATCTGAAGATTCAAATTCTGTTTTTGTTGTGATATAATTTGACAGACAAACATACATACATAAAACTAACAATCGTCCAACAAAACGTATGTGTTTAATTTCTGATGCTGATAAGCCATATACTAATTGGGTTTAATGTCCGCAAACTTATAATCAACGTCAGATTTTATCAAGATACCCAAACTATGATCAACGACTTTGACACCAAATTATAATTCATGATCTACTGAAATTGGACACAGTCGAAAAGGGTAATACCGTTTGAATTTCCAAAGATATTCCAAAAATGTTGGTCGTTTATTTTCTATTTTTCTTGCTATACGAAAAAATAAACAGCTACAAAATACCAACACCTATCCCCGAGTACAACAAAAAACTGGTTAAATGTGTAACAGATATTGTTCGAGAACATTATTCCGAAAAAAAAGTCATAACATACATTGGTGATAAGTTTGAAGATGAAGAACTTTTAAAGGCGATAAACACTGCCGGTGAAGTATCAATTATTTCATTAAAAGCTACAAGAAGAATGATTATCCCACATGAAGCTTATTTGTTATCTGGAAAAAATGCTACTTTTATCGCTAAACATTTTCCCAAGGTCAAAAGAGATTCTTCATGGAATCCACTTGCCAGATTCTTGGTCCTCGTCAAGGACCTTAAAGAAAGTGATCTAAAAATAGTGTTCGATACGTTTCTGAAGCTGCACGCAAGACATGTGATAGTAGTGAATGCTACCGAGGACGCTCATTTGTACGGCTACAACCCTTTCGATAACTACGGCTGCGGTAAACGCTATGACTATGTATACAACTACGGCAAGTGTTCGCAAGCATTCTACTCGGAGTTGTACGTAAATAAAATCATAACCAAGCTAAGGAACTGCACATTTAACGTCATCATAACCCAGTGGCCTCCGTACACAATATTACCTACCAACGATTCAGATGACTCGTCTTCACTTCGGCATGGGGCCGAGCCATATTTGTTTGAATTAATAGGTCGCATGCTAAATTTCAAAATTAACATCACATACGATTATACTGCTGTTGAAGAATTTCCGACGGTATCTACAGACATGGAAGCAGGTGGCTCTTTGAAGAAGGTTCAGGATAACGAAGCTGATGCTGCAATAGGAGGCATGTTACTAACGCCTTCCCGAGCTCTAGCCTTCTCTTTCGTTTACGGCCATCTAGCTTACACAGACGAAATAAGATTTATAGTGAAACGAGCTTCAGATGTGCCTCCTTGGAAGAATATTTATTTAGAATTTCACTGGACTGTGTGGGTCATACTTCTGCTAACTCTAATGTTATACTCAATGTTAGTCATACTTCTACTTCGGACAGATGATAAAAGCTATGTAGTGTTAGTACTACTGAGCAATCTTCTACTTCACGGGCACAGCTTCAGAAGTCGGTGGACGGTGAAAACCGTTCTCATACTATGGATGTGGTTCGCGTACTTGGTAAACACTTTCTACCAGTCTAGTCTATTCAGTCTCACTACGAACCCAGCTCAAGAATACCAAATTTCTAACGAAGAAGATTTAGCTCGGTTCAGACTTAAACCCTGTTTTAGTAAGGTGATGGAAAAATATTACATAGAATCTGTGCAATCTGATGATGGGTACCAAAGAATAGAGGGCTGCGACGATTTCATAGAAAGCGTGAATACTGTAGCAAATTCCGAGGACTTGTACACGATTATTCTAAATGGACAATTTAAATACAACATGCAGGAGTTTCGGGATAAGTATGGGACATCTCGTGTTGTAGCACTACCTAAACCTTATTCGAAGGTAATGTATGCAATATTTTTGTACAAAGGCTTTCCTATGATCAATTATTTTCTTCATAAGTCGCTCCGGTTGAGAGAGCTAGGTTTGGTGGACGAAGTCATAAAGAAGTTGACGTTCCGTAGGTTAATTAAACACCGTTTCCATGAAAAGGAATTTCAGGCCCGTTTCGCTATTCCTTGGATAATTTATGTTTTTGGTTGTTCAATTGCCATGATTACGTTTATTATTGAAATTAATATGCCTAGACATTAGCTTATAGTTTGCTCTATAATTGCTTAGTATATAAAAGTTGAACTGCACTTTAGTGGATAATAATGCACTAAGAAATATGTCATTAAAATCAATCCTAATTATAAAAATGTTGACAAAGGCTGAGCTAATTAGTAAGCTCACAAATTGCCCTTTGATAGATGTGTATCAACGAAACACGTAACTGTGAAATAAATCAAATATAATAATGTCACGCCCACTCCCGTAATATATTGACGCTGAAATTACAAAGATGGCAACCACCCACATTATGTTATAATGAGGATAAACTGATAAAACCTGAATAATGATAAATCCTTGTAATAAAATTATAGCAGTAAAGAAATTATACAAAGTTCTGATGATTTTAGCAAGTGAAACATTTCGTTAGCATCTATGGGGTTAGGCAGAAGGCAAGAAAGCAAAGGGGCCATCATAATTTGCCCTTCAATGGACAGAATATTTTTAAAAAAATATTCTTCAACAATAATAAACCACGATCGCGATGGAGAACCATCATTAATAATATAAAAAAAAACACTACTAGTAGAAAATTTTAACTAATTTAATGAAAACTTTAGGGTGGGTTGTCCCATTTTACGAATGTGAAATTGGTCAAATCGGCAATTTGACGTCTCGATATGATTCGGTTATCTATACTTATATTAAATCAGTAGAGAGGTTAAATCAGTAATTCTGTACATGAAATATATTTCCAAAATAACTATCAGAGGGTGATTAGCGATCGTTACTGTTGCCAAAAATGCAATCAGTAAAAATTTTGTCCATCTGTCTGTTTGTATAACCGTTATAGAAGCAAAAACTACTCGACGGATTTTAACGAAACTTGGTACAATGATTTTTCATACTCCTGAGCTGGTTATAGCATACTTTTCATCACGCTAAAATCAATAGGAGAAGAGCAGTGAAGTTCCAGTTCTTTGATTATGACGACCCGTTGTCGCTGTCATACCTAAGCGACATGATCCGCGTATGAAGTCGCTGGCAGAAGCTAGTCATTATAATAAAATGATGCAACCTAGTTGTAGTGTCGTGCACAATATCGATGTTATTCATGTAATTGCACAACTTAAAGAAAATATTGTATTTTTTTTATTATTAAATAAATATCGAGAGAGTTTAACTTGCATTTTATTTCCTTTCCTTATGACACTTCTTTTTGGAAAAATTCAAAATGATTAATTACTTAATAACAATGTAACTGGAGGTAGACAAATATGAAGAAGTATAATAAAGCTGTCTCTTAATGGTTATGTATCTTGAAATATATTATTGCCTTATGCAAATAAATAAAGCCTGCATTATAATCAGATTATGATTTCTTTTGTTCAGTAATGTATATTGGTGGACCAAGAATTGGATTCATAGGACCTACTTTAAGAACCTAGAAGTTAGTGGTCTCCATTACAACAGATTCATATTTGAAAAAGTATTCCATAAAAACATACAAGCTTCGATTTGTTATATTTCAAGGAAAGGCCCATCACGCTAATTAATCCATGAAAAAACCAAACACGCGACCACGGAAATGCAAGTTTTTCCAATCTATTTCAAAGCTTGATAACAATTAATATTGTTATCTAAATAGTAATCAAATGCGACAAACGTGCAGTGATCATAGTCTGTACCACACACATCCACAAAATGTTAGTTGCGTGGGTTTTTGTAGTACTGTTTAACATCGGGCAGTGTAAGGTCATATTACCACCGGAGGCTGAAGATAACGAAGAATTCAAACAATGTGTAACCGGCATACTAGACAAGTACTTTAACGAAAGCATAGAATTAACATACGTCAACATGGAAACTGATAATGAAGACCTTCTGCAAACAATTTATAAATCACAGAAGTTCTCGCTAGTAAACCGAAATTCGACGTACCAGTCAGTGTTACCAAATTACGGATATTTGGTACTTACGCGAAATGTGAACACCTTTACTGAATACTTTCAGTATCTGCAAACTGATACAACATGGAATCCGTATGCACGGTTCTTGATTATCATCGAAACTCTTCAAGATAAACAGCTTAAAAGTGTCTTCGATATCTTGTTGAGAAAACATGTCAACAATGTTATAGTTATGAATGGGACTACAGAATCTCAACTCTTCACCTACAACCCTTTTGACAACTACACCTGCGGCAAATATTACACTGACATCATCAACTATGGCCCTTGTAAAGAAAATACGAAAAACTTGTACCCATACAAACTAGTGACTGGCCTCAAAAACTGCACTTTCAGAGCCGCTATGGTACACCGACCACCCTTCACTGTTAATCCCTTAAAAACACCAAAGACCATACTAGGCTCCGAAGAATACATAATTAAAGCACTAAGCGAAATAGAGCAGTTTGAAGTAACATTTAACTTCAGTGTCGACCCAGCTGTATTTTCTAGTGCAGCTCCCAATATGACGGCTTTCGGTCCGATGGAAATGCTGCAGAATAATGAAACTGATGTCATGTTCGGAGGCATGATGATGGTCTTAGCGAGAGGTCAGGCCTTTTCTTTCCTCAACGGTTATCATGATTACAGCGACGAGCTGCGATTCGTAGTCAAGAGGGCGTCCCTGGTTCCTATCTGGAAAACTGTGTTCATAGCATTTGATACAACAGTGTGGATGCTGATACTGCTGGCTTTTGTCGTGTACTCCTTGATGGTTGTATATCTGCTTCAGACAAAAGATAAGGGCTTCGTCTTCATGGAGCTACTAGACAACTTGCTAACCCACAGTCGAGACATTCGTTGCTCAATGACGATCAAATACATCCTGATAATATGGGTGGTGTTCGCTTATTTAATCAACACGTGCTACCAGTCCAGCCTCTTCAGTCTTACGACGAACCCGAGTAAGGAGCACCAAGTTGCAAACGAAGAAGACATCATACAATACAAGTACAAACCTTGCTTCAGTACAGCCCTTAAGACATTCTTATCGTTAGAGATATCCGAAGGGATGTTGTCCACACATTCCTCGGCCGATGACATCGATCCCAATTCATGCAGCACTACGATTAAAGCTATAACCACTATTAGTAAAACAAAAGGCGTGTTTTCTCTTATACCAAATTACATCTACTTGTATAACAAGCCAAGTTTTAACGACGTATGGGGCAATCCTTTGATTTATTATTTCGATAAACCTTTTGCGAAATTTTTGTATTGCTACTATTTTTACAAGGGCTTTCCGATCTCCTCTCGGATGAGACTCAACACGATACGGTTGAGAGAGAACGGCTTAGCAGAAAAAATCAAGAAGGATCACTTCTTCCAACGAGCGCTGAAACAGAGGTTCTCTCAAAAGGAATTTGAGACACGCTTTGTTTTGCCGTGGGGTTTGTACGTAATCGGCTGTGTCATTTCTATTGCCACCTTTTTGATCGAGCTTCTGTCGCAAAGTCAATTGAGAATTCAGGAACAGCATATCACTTGAATAAATAAGTACAAAAACGCAAAAAAAAATTGTATAACCATGATACAGTGTAATTTGTTGAAATAAGAACTTTACAAGAAAAACCATCTTACCTAACCATTGAGTATTTATTTCGGAACACAATTTCTATCAAACTTGTGAAACTGAGCAGTAAATGATTAATTTTCATCATGTTCAACATTTGTAAAGCCTTGTTGTCTGGTCTAGTTACTAATTTTAGACACGGAACACCTACCATTATATTCCACTTGCTGAAAAACGATGAGGGAATATTTGAACAGTGACTAATTACATATATCATTATTACATAGAGACATCACATGTCACTCATCTTATTCTCATAATTATTACGCATACTCCTAATTGGTACAATAACTGGCATTTCCAACAAGATAGAGACCTAACCACACAATAAATCATGATTCACGATAACAGCCAATATTTATATGATGAACAGGACATTACAAGTATCATAGAACAAAATGAGGGCTGTTTACATGCTTGTGTTCCTAATCTATAGTATAAACTCCGTCGAAATACCCATTGCACATCCTAAGCTAAGTGAAAATCTTATCCAATGTGTCATAGGCATAATAAAAGAATATTTCACAAGATCGAAAGTAATAACATACGTTGGCAACTCGTATCAGAATGAGGAACTTCTGAAAGCTCTCAATAACGCTAACATTATGTCGGTGATAGCAAGACGATCCACGATCAAATGGACGACTAAACACGAAGCATATCTCATAACTGCGACTAACGCTACTTATTTTGCTAAGCATTTCATAAGAACGACTAAAGAACCATCATGGAATCCAAAAGCTCGTTTCTTAATCATCGTCTATGATTTAGATGGTGATCTTGAGCTCATGTTCAACACTTTTCTTAAGCTGCATGTGAATAATGTAGTTGTTGTGAACGCAACGGATGATGCACACCTATATTCTTACAACCCATTCGATAACTACAACTGCGGCAAACGTTACGATGAAATCATCAGCTATGGAAAGTGTTCGCAGGCTCACTCATATGATCTATATCCTGAGAAACTCGTAACAGGACTACAAAATTGTACATTTAATGTCTTGTTAACCCAATGGCCTCCGTACACGATCATAACTGCGAATACTTCAAACAATGATAATCCACTAATGAATGGGGCAGAGCCGTATCTAATCCGACTTATTGGAGATAAACTGGGATTTAATATAAATATCTTGAGCAGTAAAAACGACAGTGAAGAATTTCCTACAGTATCATCCGAGATGACCGCAGTAGGAACGCTCAAGAGAATACAGGATAGTGAAGCAGATATTCTTATAGGGGGTATGTTATTGACCCCGTCTCGAGCATTGGCATTTTCATATGTATACGGTATCTTTGTGTACACGGATGAGATAAGGTTTGTGGTGAAAAGAGCTTCAGACGTAGCTAACTGGAAATATATCTATCTGGAATTCCATCACACTGTGTGGTTGCTCTTAATGCTGGCTCTCATGACGTATTCGATGCTAACAGTGATCCTTCTTCGCACAAAGGACAGGAGTTACGTAGTTTTGAATCTCCTGAGTAATCTTGTTCTTCACGGACGCACATTCCGAACTCGGTGGTCTGTGAAATATGTTCTAATAATATGGGTGGTGTTTGCGTACTTGGTAAACACCTTCTATCACTCCAGTCTGGTCAGTTTAGTCACGCATCCAGTCCGCGATTATCAAATATCTACCGAAGAAGATTTAACTAAATATGGGCTTAAACCATGCTTCAGTTCTATAATGGGGAAGTACTATGTTGAATCTGTACAATCAGATGGGGGTTTTGACGTAGCGGACGGGTGCTATGGCTTGATGGAAAGCGTGACTACAGTTTTGAAATCACGTAATATGTATACAATAATCTTGTATGGGGTCTACCAATATCACGAGCAGAAGTTTTTTGACGAGTACGGCAATCATTTGATTATTCCGTTACCGAAGCCGTACTCCAAGGTAATATACTCTATGTATATGTACAAAGGTTTCCCAATGGTGGATGAGCTACGTCACAGGTCGCTCCAACTGAGAGAGAGTGGTATAGTCGACAAAGTGATGCGTGATATGATATATAAGAAACAGATAAAGCATAGTTACCACCATCGTGAATACGTACCGCGATTTGCTATACCGTGGGTCCTATATTTAGTAGGGTGTTCAGCTTCCATCATTGCATTTGTAATTGAAATTATTTCGAAACGTAATTTACCTACCTAGGCCTCGATGATGAGATTTGATTGCAAAACCTGTGACATCATTTTGAGAACGTATGTAAAAATAAAATACCGATCTTTTGTTTTTCGGTAAGTTGTAATCATAAAATCTTGTAAATATTTTTAATAAAGTATAGATAATAAAAATCACCTCTTTTATTTGAGATATTGAGAACATAAAGTACTCGTTTAGTTTACATAATGGAAAGTCCTTCTTATTTCGGTCTTGAAACATTGCACCTTAAAACGTGTGGTTCTAATGAGTTAAATAAAAAATATCTATTGTTACTAATACTATCTACCAAAGATAACAAATTACCTAAGGTAAACATTTACTGGAGTGTAAGGGGGCAAACCGACATCGTCCTACCCCAAATACCAACATATTTCTGCCCCAAATACCAACATATTCCTGCCCCAATTACCAACATATTCCTGCCCCAATTATCAACATATTCCTGCCCCAATTACGAGTACCAACATATTCCTGCCCCAATTATCAACCTCATCTGCCGCAGTGCCACCTGCTGAAAAACGGACGAGGTTACGGACCAACTGGTGGCGGTTTACCACACCACAGAGTACGAAGTGGGATATTAAATGCCTTTCTGGGACACGGGTAGCAACAAATCCGTAGCTAAGAGTATCAAACACTCGTTCACCAACACACGTGCCTAGTGCGGTGCGTATGGGCACATCCCCCCAGCTCAGGCTGACGTATTAGGCTGTGACGATGAGACTAGAGGATGAGGTGAGGAAACCGAGGAATTATCTAATGGTCTTACTACAACAAAGATAAACATAAAAAAAACCGCCTGCATGAATAACGAACTGCAAAGGTTTTTTCAGTTCGTTATTTTTATGTAATATTCTTTATTACCTCATATCTTCAAAACTGCCGAACCGATTACAACCGACAATAGTTCAAACGTACACATCATTATGTTTCTATTTTTTGGAAGGAAATCTTCAATACTCACCTCTCCTATACTAAGAGGAGCACGACAGAGTGTTCAGCTCTAAACATTTACATAATTGGTTTTAAACACTGAAAGGCTTTCATCAAATACATATGCACAGTTGTGCATGAGCTGCAAAGATTTTGCAAAGGCACAGTCTTTTCTAATACAGCTGGTAGGCAAACGTCCTAAAACGGACCCTCTTTCCGGATTTTATTCGATATAGTTTAAATTTAAGAACTACATCTATGTTGATGACTTAGTGATCATTGCACATTTAAGTAGTCGATGCCCGTAAATTGAACAAGGATTTAAGTACTAGTCATCATAGTAAATATTTTTTGCCTTGCCAAGACCTACGCAATGTTAGTACAATCAACTCTGTTGGATGGGGTACCAAAGAGCCCATCGTCCTTTCAACTACAATAAAATCAGCACATAGTCATCATTTCCCATATCCCGTAGTGTCAATTGATTTTTTGTGTATTTTATGACAACCTCCTGAAAGGACGATGGGCTTTTTTATGATGAAGTGTATATTATAGATTAAAAGATGTCTATTAACGGAGTTTTAAGTCATTATACTGGCGAAATATTTCTTACTAGTAGTTCCTGAGATTAGCGCGTTCAACAAACAAATTCTTCAGCTTTATACTATTAGTATAGATAATGCGTTTGGATATTTAAATGACAAGCAAATTTTTTGTCAAATCAATTTCAATAATTACTCGGATCGGACAATTAATTGAGACAAGCTCCATGCTTTTTATGATTCTTTACGTAAATACGTTTCTAATGATGTAGGTTTTTCGGTTAAACCTAACAACTGATATAAATGATAAACGCTTGATAGTTTAAAAT
>NWSH02000008.1:13011470-13025190 GCA_002382865.2 Heliothis virescens | reverse complement strand
AAGAACAAGATTACTCAGGAGATTTAAAACAACGTAACTCCTGTCCTTTGTGCGAAGAAGGATTACTGTTAGCATCGAATACGTCATGAGAGCCAGCATTAAGAGCAGCCACACTGTGTGATCAAATTCCAGATAGATATATTTCCAGTTAGCTACCTCTGAGGCTCTTTTCACCACAAACCTTATCTCATCCGTGTACGCAAAGAGGTCGTAGATGTACGAAAATGCCAGTGCTCGAGACGGGGTTAATAACATACCGCCTAAAAGAACATCTGCTTCATTATCTTGTATTTTCTTCAACGTTCCTACTGCGGTCATATCGGATGATACAGTAGGAAATTCTTCACTGTCGTTATTATTGTTTATAATGTTTATATTAAATCCTAATTTATCTCCAATAAGTCGGATTACGTATGGCTCCACCCCATTCTTCAGTGGATCATCACTGTTTGAATCATTTGTAGTCATGATCGTGTACGGAGGCAAATGGGTTATCAAAACTTTGAATGTACAATTCTGTATTCCTGTTNTTTCTTCAACGTTCCTACTGCGGTCATATCGGATGATACAGTAGGAAATTCTTCACTGTCGTTATTATTGTTTATAATGTTTATATTAAATCCTAATTTATCTCCAATAAGTCGGATTACGTATGGCTCCACCCCATTCTTCAGTGGATCATCACTGTTTGAATCATTTGTAGTCATGATCGTGTACGGAGGCAAATGGGTTATCAAAACTTTGAATGTACAATTCTGTATTCCTGTTACGAGTTTCTCCGGGTATAGATCATATGAGTGAGCCTGCGAACACTTTCCATAGCTGATGATTTCATCGTAACGTTTGCCGCAGTTGTAGTTATCGAATGGGTTGTAAGAGTATAGGTGTGCATCATCCGTTGCGTTCACAACAACTACATTATTCGCATGCAGCTTAAGAAAAGTGTTGAACATGAGCTCAAGGTCACCATCTAAATTATTGACGATGATTAAGAAACGAGCTTTTGGATTCCATGATGGTTCTTTAGTCGTTCTAATGAAATGCTTAGCAAAATAAGTAGCGTTAGTCGCAGTTATGAGATATGCTTCGTGTTTAGTCGTCCATTTGATAGTGGATCGTCTTGCTATCACCGACATAATGTTAGCGTTATTGAGAGCTTTCAGAAGTTCCTCATTCTGATACGAGTTGCCAACGTATGTTATTACTTTTGATCTTGTGAAATATTCTTTTATTATGCCTATGACGCATTGGATAAGATTTTCACTTAGCTTAGGATGTGCAACGGGTATTTTGACGGAGTTTATACTATAGATTAGGAACACAAGCAAGTAAACAGCCCTCATTTTGTTCTATGAGACTTGTAATGTCCTGTTCATCATATAAATAATGGCTGTTATCGTGAATCGTGATTTATTGTGTGGTTAGGTCTCTATCTTGTTGGAAATGCCAGTTATTGTACCTAGCTAATTAGGCTTAGGCGTTATAATTATGAGAAAAGGATAAGTGACATGTGATATCTCTATGTAATAAAGCTCTGGGTAATTATAGTGCATTTATTTTATGATGAGTTCCCTGACAGTTCATGACTGATAGTTATAGTGATGTAACCTAACGAAACTTAATCGAATATTTTTTAATATCGAATTGGTTGGCAAAGAAAATGAAATCGGAACTGCGAATTATTATATGGCCGCAACTCTACATCGATTTTTTTTACCGATTCAGTAACTTGCGTCAATTTCTATTGACGCAAGTCACATTCCATTTCATGCATTTGATATTTATGACATTTTTTAACATCGATTAATTAGTTTATTGGCCATTCATATTTTTTAAGTTCATTTGAAATATCAAGAAATAAAGTTTACAATAACGTTGTTTTGTTGTTTTTTTTTGTTATCGCTCTAAAGCAGTATGCGTGTGATGGAAAACTTAGATCTGTCAGGGAACTCATCATAACGCAAAAATACTATAGTCTAAGTTTTCAATTGGAGTGTTATTGTATGTGCTCCGTACATAAAATTAGTAATAAGAGACAACAAGGCTTTCTAAATGTTCCGAACCTGACATCTGTTAATATCAGTTAAAAAATTATATCTATAGGTATAAGGTATTCTTATAAGTCAGTCGGTCTATCTGAATATGGAAACCCAGAGAAATTGCGAATAACTTTGGAAATTTTTATTTATGCGTCGGTTAAAACTTGACATTTATCCCTTTTTACAAGCACTTTAGAGCACTTTTTCGTATGTAAATGCTTAAATTAATATTGTGAGCGCTATAATAGATGATCACTGATAAAAAAAATATGGCTAAATCACAAAAAAATAAAAACAAACTTCACAAAATACTGAAAAGGGTCTGCAGGTCAGTTGACTGTGTTAATGTTGCCACTGACTTCTAGACTCATGGGAAAAGTTATATTTTGCCCCTTTCAGTGTTTTGTGAAGTTGGTTAATTTTTTTTGTAAAAAATGTTTTTATTTTATGCTTTTCAGATTTGGGTCCTTACCAAAAGTATAATATTGATAATACTTAATACCCACAGTGGTAGTCGTAACCCATAATTGAAGAAAATCCTTATATGCAAGCTGTTGCATCATATTTTCATCAATTGGAATTTGGTCAAAGCACAATGGGCTGGGGTATGGGATTTGGTACCACCTTCAACAGTAATGAGTGATACATCATTAGAAACGTATTTACGTGAAGAATCATAATAAGCATGGAGCTTGTCTCAATTAGTTGTCCGATCCGAGTAATTATTGAAATTGATTCGACAAAAAATTTGCTTATCATTTAAATACCCAAATGCATTATAAGGAATATGTCGCCAGTATAATGACTTAAAACTCCGTTAATAGACATCTTTTAATCTATAATATACACTTCATCATAAAAAAGCCCATCGTCCTTTTAGGAGGTTGTCATAAAATATACAAAAAATCAATTGAAACTACGGGAGATGGAAAATGATGACTATGTGCTGATTTTTTTAAGTTGAAAAGACGATGGGCTCTTTGGTACCCCATCCAACAGAGTTGATTGTAGTAACATTGCGTAGGTCTTGGCAAGGCAAAAAATATTTGCTATGATGACTAGTCTTAAATCCTTGTACAATTTACGGGCATCGGCTACTAAAATGTGCAATGATCACTAAGTCATCAACATAGATGTAGTTCTTAAATTCAAACTATATCGAATAAAATCCGGAAAGAGGGAATGAGGACGTTTGCCTACCAGCTGTATTAGAAAAGACTGTGCCTTTGCAAAAACTTTGCAGCTCATGCACAACTGTGCATATGTATTTGATGAAAGCCTTTCAGTGTTTAAAACCAATTATGTAAATGTTTAGAGCTGAACACTCTGTCGTGCTCCTCTTAGTGTAGGAGAGGTGAGTATTGAAGATTTTCTTACAAAAAATAGAAACATAATGATGTGCACGTTTGAACTATTGTCGGTTGTAATCGGTTCAGCCGTTTTGAAGATATGAGGAAATAAAGAATATTACATAAAAATAACGAACTGAAAAAACCTTTGCAGTTCGTTATTTTTCATGCAGGCGGTTTTTTTATGTTTATCTTTGTTGTAGTAAGACCATTAGATAATTTCTCGGTTTCCTCACCTCATCCTCTAGTCTCATCGTCACAGCCTAATACATCAGCCTGAGCTGGGGGGATGTGCCCATACGCACCGCACTAGGCACGTGTGTTGGTGAACCCAGTGTTTGATACTCTTAGCTTCGGATTTATTACTACCCATGTCCCAGAAAGGCATTTCATATTCCACTTCGTACTCTGTGGTGTGGTAAACCGCCACCAGTTGGTCCGTAACCTCGTCCGTTTTTCAGCAGGTGGCACTGCGGCAGATGAGGTTGATAATTGGGGCAGGAATATGTTGGTACTCGTAATTGGGGCAGGAATATGTTGATAATTGGGGCAGGAATATGTTGATAATTGGGGCAGGAATATGTTGATAATTGGGGCAGGAATATGTTGATAATTGGGGCAGGAATATGTTGATAATTGGGGCAGGAATATGTTGATAATTGGGGCAGGAATATGTTGATAATTGGGGCAGGAATATGTTGATAATTGGGGCAGGAATATGTTGATAATTGGGGCAGGAATATGTTGATAATTGGGGCAGGAATATGTTGATAATTGGGGCAGGAATATGTTGATAATTGGGGCAGGAATATGTTGATAATTGGGGCAGGAATATGTTGATAATTGGGGCAGGAATATGTTGATAATTGGGGCAGGAATATGTTGATAATTGGGGCAGGAATATGTTGATAATTGGGGCAGGAATATGTTGATAATTGGGGCAGGAATATGTTGATAATTGGGGCAGGAATATGTTGATAATTGGGGCAGGAATATGTTGATAATTGGGGCAGGAATATGTTGATAATTGGGGCAGGAATATGTTGATAATTGGGGCAGGAATATGTTGATAATTGGGGCAGGAATATGTTGATAATTGGGGCAGGAATATGTTGATAATTGGGGCAGGAATATGTTGATAATTGGGGCAGGAATATGTTGATAATTGGGGCAGGAATATGTTGATAATTGGGGCAGGAATATGTTGATAATTGGGGCAGGAATATGTTGATAATTGGGGCAGGAATATGTTGATAATTGGGGCAGGAATATGTTGATAATTGGGGCAGGAATATGTTGATAATTGGGGCAGGAATATGTTGATAATTGGGGCAGGAATATGTTGATAATTGGGGCAGGAATATGTTGATAATTGGGGCAGGAATATGTTGATAATTGGGGCAGGAATATGTTGATAATTGGGGCAGGAATATGTTGATAATTGGGGCAGGAATATGTTGATAATTGGGGCAGGAATATGTTGATAATTGGGGCAGGAATATGTTGATAATTGGGGCAGGAATATGTTGATAATTGGGGCAGGAATATGTTGATAATTGGGGCAGGAATATGTTGATAATTGGGGCAGGAATATGTTGATAATTGGGGCAGGAATATGTTGATAATTGGGGCAGGAATATGTTGATAATTGGGGCAGGAATATGTTGGTAATTGGTGCAGGAATATGTTGATAATTGGGGCAGGAATATGTTGGTAATTGGTGCAGGAATATGTTGATAATTGGGGCAGGAATATGTTGGTAATTGGGGCAGGAATATGTTGGTAATTGGGGCAGGAATATGTTGATAATTGGGGCAGGAATATGTTGATAATTGGGGCAGGAATATGTTGGTAATTGGGGCAGGAATATGTTGATAATTGGGGCAGGAATATGTTGGTAATTGGTGCAGGAATATGTTGGTAATTGGGGCAGGAATATGTTGGTAATTGGTGCAGGAATATGTTGATAATTGGGGCAGGAATATGTTGGTAATTGGGGCAGGAATATGTTGGTAATTGGGGCAGGACGATGTCGGTTTGCCCCCTTAAACTCCAGTAAATGTCTAACTTAGGTAATTTATTCTCTTTGGCAGATAATATTGGTAGCAATATAGCAAATATTGGTAGGTTTTAGGTGCTTCAATGCTTCAAGACCGAAATATCAAGAAAGTCCATTTTGTAAACTAAACAGGTACCTACTTTATTTTTTCAACTTCTCAAATAAAAGAGGTGATTTTTATTATTTACACTTTATTAAAAATATTTACAAGATTTTATGATTACAACTTGCCGAAAACCAAAAGATCGGTATTTTATTTTTACATACGTTCTCAAAATGATGTCACAGGTTTTGCAATCAAATCTCATCATCGAGGCCTAGGTAGGTAAATTACGTTTCGAAATAATTTCAATTACAAACGCAATGATGGAAGCAGAACATCCCACTATGTATAGGACCCACGGTATAGCAAATCGCGGTACGTATTCACGATGGTGGTAACTATACTTTATCTGTTTCTTAAATATCATATCACGCATCACTTTGTCAACTATACCACTCTCTCTCAGTTGAAGCGACCTGTGACGTAGCTCATCCACCATCGGAAAGCCTTTATACATGTACATAGAGTATATCACCTTAGAGTACGGCTCTGGTAACGGAATTATCAAATGATTGCCGTACTCGTCAAAAAACTTCTGCTCGTGATATTGGTAGACCCCATACAAGATTATTGTATACATATTACTTGATTTCGAAACTGTCGTCACGCTTTCCATCAAGCCATAGCACCCGTCCATTACGTCAAAACTCCCATCTGATTGCACAGATTCAACATAGTACTTCCCCATTATAGAACTAAAGCATGGTTTAAGCTGATATTTAGTTAAATCTTCTTCGGTAGATATTTGATAATCGCGGACTGGATGCGTGACTAAACTGACCAGACTGGAGTGGTAGAAGGTGTTTACCAAGTACGCAAACACCACCCATATTATTAGAACATATTTCACAGACCACCGAGTTTGGAATGTGCGCCCGTGAAGAACAAGATTACTCAGGAGATTTAAAACAACGTAACTCCTGTCCTTTGTGCGAAGAAGGATCACTGTTAGCATCGAATACGTCATGAGAGCCAGCATTAAGAGCAGCCACACAGTGTGATCGAATTCCAGATAGATATATTTCCAGTTAGCTATGTCTGAAGCTCTTTTCACCACAAACCTTATCTCATCCGTGTACACAAAGAGACCGTATACATATGAAAATGCCAACGCTCGAGACGGGGTCAATAACATACCCCCTATAAGAATATCTGCTTCACTATCCTGTATTCTCTTTAGCGTTCCTACTGCGGTCATCTCGGATGATACTGTAGGAAATTCCTCACTCTCGTTTTTACTGCTTAAAATATTTATATTAAATCCCAGTTTATCTCCAATAGTTCGGATTAGGTACGGCTCTGCCCCATTCATTAGTGGATCGTCATTGTTTGAACTATTCGCAGTTATGATCGTGTACGGAGGCCATTGGGTTAACAGGACATTGAATGTACAATTTTGTAGCCTTGTCACGAGTTTCTCCGGGTATAGATCATATGAGTGAGCCTGCGAACACTTTCCATAGCTGATGATTTCATCGTAACGTTTGCCGCAGTTGTAGTTATCGAATGGGTTGTAAGAGTATAGGTGTGCATCATCCGTTGCGTTCACAACAACTACATTATTCGCATGCAGCTTAAGAAAAGTGTTGAACATGAGCTCAAGATCACCATCTAAATCATAGACGATGATTAAGAAACGAGCTTTTGGATTCCATGATGGTTCTTTAGTCGTTCTAATGAAATGCTTAGCAAAATAAGTAGCGTTAGTCGCAGTTATGAGATATGCTTGGTGTTTAGTTGTCAATTTGATAGTGGATCGTCTTGCTATCACCGACATAATGTTAGCGTTATTAAGAGCTTTCAGAAGTTCTTCATTCTGGTACGAGTTGCCAACGTATGTTATTACTTTCGATCTTGTGAAATATTCTTTTATTATGCCTATGACACATTGGATAAGATTTTCACTTAGCTTAGGGTGTGCAATGGGTATTTTGACGGAGTTTATACTATAGATTAGGAACACAAGCAAGTAAACAGCCCTCATTTTGGTCTATGAGACTTGTAATGTCTGGTTTAACATATAAATATTGGCTGTTATCGTGAATCATGATTTATTGTGTGGTTAGGTCTCTATCTTGTTGGAAATGCCAGTTATTGTACCTAGCTAATTAGGCTTAGGCGTTATAATTATGAGAAAAGGATAAGTGACATGTGATATCTCTATGTAATAAAGCTCTGGGTAATTATAGTGCATTTATTTTATGATGAGTTCCCTGACAGTTCATGACTGATAGTTATAGTGATGTAACCTAACGAAACTTAATCGAATATTTTTTAATATCGAATTGGTTGGCAAAGAAAATGAAATCGGAACTGCGAATTATTATATGGCCGCAACTCTACATCGATTTTTTTTACCGATTCAGTAACTTGCGTCAATTTCTATTGACGCAAGTCACATTCCATTTCATGCATTTGATATTTATGACATTTTTTAACATCGATTAATTAGTTTATTGGCCATTCATATTTTTTAAGTTCATTTGAAATATCAAGAAATAAAGTTTACAATAACGTTGTTTTGTTGTTTTTTTTTGTTATCGCTCTAAAGCAGTATGCGTGTGATGGAAAACTTAGATCTGTCAGGGAACTCATCATAACGCAAAAATACTATAGTCTAAGTTTTCAATTGGAGTGTTATTGTATGTGCTCCGTACATAAAATTAGTAATAAGAGACAACAAGGCTTTCTAAATGTTCCGAACCTGACATCTGTTAATATCAGTTAAAAAATTATATCTATAGGTATAAGGTATTCTTATAAGTCAGTCGGTCTATCTGAATATGGAAACCCAGAGAAATTGCGAATAACTTTGGAAATTTTTATTTATGCGTCGGTTAAAACTTGACATTTATCCCTTTTTACAAGCACTTTAGAGCACTTTTTCGTATGTAAATGCTTAAATTAATATTGTGAGCGCTATAATAGATGATCACTGATAAAAAAAATATGGCTAAATCACAAAAAAATAAAAACAAACTTCACAAAATACTGAAAAGGGTCTGCAGGTCAGTTGACTGTGTTAATGTTGCCACTGACTTCTAGACTCATGGGAAAAGTTATATTTTGCCCCTTTCAGTGTTTTGTGAAGTTGGTTAATTTTTTTTGTAAAAAATGTTTTTATTTTATGCTTTTCAGATTTGGGTCCTTACCAAAAGTATAATATTGATAATACTTAATACCCACAGTGGTAGTCGTAACCCATAATTGAAGAAAATCCTTATATGCAAGCTGTTGCATCATATTTTCATCAATTGGAATTTGGTCAAAGCACAATGGGCTGGGGTATGGGATTTGGTACCACCTTCAACAGTAATGAGTGATACATCATTAGAAACGTATTTACGTGAAGAATCATAATAAGCATGGAGCTTGTCTCAATTAGTTGTCCGATCCGAGTAATTATTGAAATTGATTCGACAAAAAATTTGCTTATCATTTAAATACCCAAATGCATTATAAGGAATATGTCGCCAGTATAATGACTTAAAACTCCGTTAATAGACATCTTTTAATCTATAATATACACTTCATCATAAAAAAGCCCATCGTCCTTTTAGGAGGTTGTCATAAAATATACAAAAAATCAATTGAAACTACGGGAGATGGAAAATGATGACTATGTGCTGATTTTTTTAAGTTGAAAAGACGATGGGCTCTTTGGTACCCCATCCAACAGAGTTGATTGTAGTAACATTGCGTAGGTCTTGGCAAGGCAAAAAATATTTGCTATGATGACTAGTCTTAAATCCTTGTACAATTTACGGGCATCGGCTACTAAAATGTGCAATGATCACTAAGTCATCAACATAGATGTAGTTCTTAAATTCAAACTATATCGAATAAAATCCGGAAAGAGGGAATGAGGACGTTTGCCTACCAGCTGTATTAGAAAAGACTGTGCCTTTGCAAAAACTTTGCAGCTCATGCACAACTGTGCATATGTATTTGATGAAAGCCTTTCAGTGTTTAAAACCAATTATGTAAATGTTTAGAGCTGAACACTCTGTCGTGCTCCTCTTAGTGTAGGAGAGGTGAGTATTGAAGATTTTCTTACAAAAAATAGAAACATAATGATGTGCACGTTTGAACTATTGTCGGTTGTAATCGGTTCAGCCGTTTTGAAGATATGAGGAAATAAAGAATATTACATAAAAATAACGAACTGAAAAAACCTTTGCAGTTCGTTATTTTTCATGCAGGCGGTTTTTTTATGTTTATCTTTGTTGTAGTAAGACCATTAGATAATTTCTCGGTTTCCTCACCTCATCCTCTAGTCTCATCGTCACAGCCTAATACATCAGCCTGAGCTGGGGGGATGTGCCCATACGCACCGCACTAGGCACGTGTGTTGGTGAACCCAGTGTTTGATACTCTTAGCTTCGGATTTATTACTACCCATGTCCCAGAAAGGCATTTCATATTCCACTTCGTACTCTGTGGTGTGGTAAACCGCCACCAGTTGGTCCGTAACCTCGTCCGTTTTTCAGCAGGTGGCACTGCGGCAGATGAGGTTGATAATTGGGGCAGGAATATGTTGGTACTCGTAATTGGGGCAGGAATATGTTGATAATTGGGGCAGGAATATGTTGGTAATTGGGGCAGGAATATGTTGGTAATTGGGGCAGGACGATGTCGGTTTGCCCCCTTAAACTCCAGTAAATGTCTAACTTAGGTAATTTATTCTCTTTGGCAGATAATATTGGTAGCAATATAGCAAATATTGGTAGGTTTTAGGTGCTTCAATGCTTCAAGACCGAAATATCAAGAAAGTCCATTTTGTAAACTAAACAGGTACCTACTTTATTTTTTCAACTTCTCAAATAAAAGAGGTGATTTTTATTATTTACACTTTATTAAAAATATTTACAAGATTTTATGATTACAACTTGCCGAAAACCAAAAGATCGGTATTTTATTTTTACATACGTTCTCAAAATGATGTCACAGGTTTTGCAATCAAATCTCATCATCGAGGCCTAGGTAGGTAAATTACGTTTCGAAATAATTTCAATTACAAACGCAATGATGGAAGCAGAACATCCCACTATGTATAGGACCCACGGTATAGCAAATCGCGGTACGTATTCACGATGGTGGTAACTATACTTTATCTGTTTCTTAAATATCATATCACGCATCACTTTGTCAACTATACCACTCTCTCTCAGTTGAAGCGACCTGTGACGTAGCTCATCCACCATCGGAAAGCCTTTATACATGTACATAGAGTATATCACCTTAGAGTACGGCTCTGGTAACGGAATTATCAAATGATTGCCGTACTCGTCAAAAAACTTCTGCTCGTGATATTGGTAGACCCCATACAAGATTATTGTATACATATTACTTGATTTCGAAACTGTCGTCACGCTTTCCATCAAGCCATAGCACCCGTCCATTACGTCAAAACTCCCATCTGATTGCACAGATTCAACATAGTACTTCCCCATTATAGAACTAAAGCATGGTTTAAGCTGATATTTAGTTAAATCTTCTTCGGTAGATATTTGATAATCGCGGACTGGATGCGTGACTAAACTGACCAGACTGGAGTGGTAGAAGGTGTTTACCAAGTACGCAAACACCACCCATATTATTAGAACATATTTCACAGACCACCGAGTTTGGAATGTGCGCCCGTGAAGAACAAGATTACTCAGGAGATTTAAAACAACGTAACTCCTGTCCTTTGTGCGAAGAAGGATCACTGTTAGCATCGAATACGTCATGAGAGCCAGCAATAAGAGCAGCCACACAGTGTGATCGAATTCCAGATAGATATATTTCCAGTTAGCTATGTCTGAAGCTCTTTTCACCACAAACCTTATCTCATCCGTGTACACAAAGAGACCGTATACATATGAAAATGCCAACGCTCGAGACGGGGTCAATAACATACCCCCTATAAGAATATCTGCTTCACTATCCTGTATTCTCTTTAGCGTTCCTACTGCGGTCATCTCGGATGATACTGTAGGAAATTCCTCACTCTCGTTTTTACTGCTTAAAATATTTATATTAAATCCCAGTTTATCTCCAATAGTTCGGATTAGGTACGGCTCTGCCCCATTCATTAGTGGATCGTCATTGTTTGAACTATTCGCAGTTATGATCGTGTACGGAGGCCATTGGGTTAACAGGACATTGAATGTACAATTTTGTAGCCTTGTCACGAGTTTCTCCGGGTATAGATCATATGAGTGAGCCTGCGAACACTTTCCATAGCTGATGATTTCATCGTAACGTTTGCCGCAGTTGTAGTTATCGAATGGGTTGTAAGAGTATAGGTGTGCATCATCCGTTGCGTTCACAACAACTACATTAATCGCATGCAGCTTAAGAAAAGTGTTGAACATGAGCTCAAGATCACCATCTAAATCATAGACGATGATTAAGAAACGAGCTTTTGGATTCCATGATGGTTCTTTAGTCGTTCTAATGAAATGCTTAGCAAAATAAGTAGCGTTAGTCGCAGTTATGAGATATGCTTGGTGTTTAGTTGTCAATTTGATAGTGGATCGTCTTGCTATCACCGACATAATGTTAGCGTTATTAAGAGCTTTCAGAAGTTCTTCATTCTGGTACGAGTTGCCAACGTATGTTATTACTTTCGATCTTGTGAAATATTCTTTTATTATGCCTATGACACATTGGATAAGATTTTCACTTAGCTTAGGGTGTGCAATGGGTATTTTGACGGAGTTTATACTATAGATTAGGAACACAAGCAAGTAAACAGCCCTCATTTTGGTCTATGAGACTTGTAATGTCTGGTTTAACATATAAATATTGGCTGTTATCGTGAATCATGATTTATTGTGTGGTTAGGTCTCTATCTTGTTGGAAATGCCAGTTATTGTACCTAGCTAATTAGGCTTAGGCGTTATAATTATGAGAAAAGGATAAGTGACATGTGACATCTCTATGTAATAAAGCTATGGGTAATTATAGTGCATTTATTTTATTATGAGTTCTCTGACAGTTCATGACTGATAGTTATAGTGATGTAACCTAACGAAACTTAATTGAATATTTTTTTAATATCGAATCGGTTGGCAAAGAAAATGAAATCGGAACTGCGAATTTTTATATGGCCGCTACTCTACATCGATTTTTTTACCGATTCAGTAACTTGCGTCAATCTCTATTGACGCAAGTCACATTCCATTTCATGTATTTGATATTTATGACATTTTTTAACATCGATTATTTAGTTTATTGGCCATTCATATTTTTTAAGTTCATTTAAAATATCAAGAAATAAAGTTTACTGGGTAATTAACAAAGAGACAATACTTTAACATGACGTTGTTTTGTTGGTTTATTTGTTATCACTCTAAAGCAGTATGCGTGTGATGGAAAACTTAGATCTGTCAGGGAACTCATCCTAACACAAAAATACTATAGTTACAGTTTTCAACAATTGGAGTGTTATGGTACGTGCTCCGTGTATAAAATTAGTAATAAGAGCAGACAGGCTGACATCTGTTAATATCAGTTGAAAAATTATATCTATATCTATAAGGTATTCTTATAAGTCAGTCGGTCTATCTTAATATGGAAACCCAGAGAAATTGCGAATAATTTTGGAAATTTTTATTTATGCGTCAGTTGAAACTTGACATTTATCCTTTTTTACAAACACTTTGGAGCACTTTTTCGTCTGTGAATGCTTAAATTAATATTGTGAGCGCTATAATAGATGATCACTGATAAAAAAATTATGGCTTAATCACAAAAAAATAAAAACAAACTTCACAAAATACTGAAAAGGGTCTGCAGGTCTGTTGACTGTGTTAATGTTGCCACTGAATTCTAGACTCATGTGAAAAGTTTTTACCGCTTTCAGTATTTCATGAAGTCGGTTATTTTTTTTTTTTGTAAAAAATATTTTTATTTTATGCTTTTCAGATTTGGGTCCAACCAAAAGTATAATATTGTTAATACTTAATACCCACAGTGGCAGTCGTAACCCATAATTGAAGAAAATCCTTATATGCAAGCTGTTGTATCATATTTTCATCAATTGGAATTTGGTCAAAGGACAGTGGGCTAATTGTATGGGATTTGGTACCACTTTCAACAGTAATGAGTGATACATCATTTGTACGAGCTACGCTCGACATAAATTACGAAATCGCCTCAAGTACATGCATCATCAATTTTG
>NWSH02000008.1:12999548-13011370 GCA_002382865.2 Heliothis virescens | reverse complement strand
ACCGATCGTTTAGCCGACTTACAGTTAAAACTTGTTAACTTAAGATACTTATTATTAATTTTTTAAAGCACACGTAAATAGCGTTAACTTTTTTTGCCGCGACGTGTGTGCAATCCATCTTACCCAGTCTCCGTCAACAATAAAATTGCACATTGCATTAGGTGCAAAGGTCAAACGAATGCACTTATAGCACGTTATACTTCATCATTAATCGCATGCAAACCATCAATTTTAATTAAAGACCTTAAGAAAATTGTTGGGGATGCCATTCGTATAATTAATACTTGTATCTAGGTACTTTTTGCATGTGCAAAGTGATATTAGACGATCCGTGCTAATTGCTGTGTGATTCTGAATTCAGGAAAACAATGACATTTGTAATAATGTAATAAGTTTATTATTCGACACGTATGTATTCAAACCAGTTTTACTATTTTTATGAAGAAGGATAAATATAAATGAATATTTTAAGTCTTGTTTTACAATAGTTTTGGTGCTTAAAACATTATTTTGCTATTCGTATATTTCGTAATACATACATACATCCCATGTTAATAGAGGGCTTTATAATTGTAGTCTATATTGCAAAATATTTCCTGTGCAATCAATAGGCCTACTTTGCCATGGTCGTTGATATACCTACTGATAGCATTCGAATACCACCTTTGACGTCCTTCCAAGATTTCACATTTACAATGGCAATCCACAGTATAATAATTATAATAATGGCGTCCTAGCCGATTATCGGCCACGGCGGCTGTTCTCATATAAGGAGATCAGCCAGCTGCGCAGGACATATTATAGTGCACAAGCATTTGCGCAGACACAGGTGCACTCCCTATTCCCTCACTCTCATAACCCGATGGGACGGCAATCCGACACGACCGGTGAGAGATCAGGCGCAGGACCGACATTAACGTGCTCTCCGATGCACGGGTGTATCAATCACCAACTTCCAACTCCGGGCTGCTTTATGAAAGTTTCTAAAACCCACAAAGCGATTTCGGCCCGTCCCGGGAATCGAACCCGAGACCTCGTGATCAGCAGCCGCCTATGCGACAACTAGACCAACGAGGCAGTATAATACATTTACACATTCATATAATATGAATGTGTAAATTGCTGCCTAATCCACATAAAACTTTGTTTTTCATTGTTTCTTTTTTGTCAACAAAACTTTGCATTTAAATGTACTTTAGCGGCTACGTCTTAAATATCATGAATAATATTACTTGGAATTTAAAACAATGTTACTTGTGTAAATAATAGGTGTATATCTGTGATCCAGTCTCATTTACCTCTTTCATATTAAATAGGTTTTTTAATTAGATATATGGAATCAATAATGGCCTACGCGTTAAGCTATCGAGGTCACATAAAAACATGTCAATTAGATAACATATCGAGACAGCTGATCTATTAATACTGAGGAATTACACTAATCGTTTGAAAAAACGTGGCAATGATATGGAAATCGGACTTCAGTGGAAGAAATAACCCACTAGGAGAATGGTTAATCTTTATACAAAGTTTTCACTAGTATGAAAGTTCCAAGGAGCACAATATATGTTTTACTAGCTTCTGCCAGCGGCTTCGCCCGCGCTATACTTGAAATCCCGTTTTTTCCCGTTCCCGTGGGAATTTCGGGAAATCCTTTCTTAGCGGATGCCTACGTCATAACATCTGCCTGCGTCCCAAATTTCAGCCCGATCCATCCAGTGGTTTCGGCTGTGCGTTGATAGATCACTATGTCAGGCAGTCATTCACCTTTGAGTTTTATATATTTAATAATATAGATAGATGTCTTTGGGAAGTTCTAAAAATCAAGAGAAGATTAAGTTATATGTGTTGAAATAGTCTTATTTCTAACAAAGCACGAATAGTTGGAAGGCCTTGCCTTGAAGAATACAAAGTATACACAATTAAGCTGAAGACTTAAGTGAATATAAATAATGACCAGTTAATGGTCACATTTTTTTAAACCTTTTAATAAGCTGACAAAATTACTGGTTGCTCTCTGGACTATTAAAGGTTGACCAACCCCTCACCAACCAATGAAATGGCTGGACGATAGCACGGACCAGGTTCATCATTAATTTTCTCATCTACTTATAAAAAAATCGCTAGCTGTATCTGACCTCCATTTCTTCCATAAAGAGCTTTTATATACGAGCCTCAGGTTTTTGGCATTTCACTGTACCATTGTGACTTCTTCCTGATTCTACCAAAGGTTAAGTTTAATAAACAATTAAAGTAAAATATCAACTTTTCACTGAATTATATATGGAGCTGTTCATTTACCTTCCTCTACGCCTACACCAGGTCGTTAACCTGCAATCTACATAAACAGTGATGCATACGACTTTACTGTACATAGCCATGTAATTATTTATACCTAAATAAGAATTTTTTTTATCAGTTTTGTGCATCAATATAAAGATGCAACATGTGAAACTTAACGATTGATGACTTAACGCTAATGTATAAAAAGAAACAGAAATATACGAAGAGAGATAGATTCACTTATAGATTGCAAAGAAAAGGAAATAATATGAAGAAAAATAAAAGGGTAGCAGTAACAGATCACGAAGAGAATGAAGGCTCCGAAAAACTGCCAATTACGGTACCCTCTATTATTGAATACAACCGTAGCAAAGAACCACAGTATAAAGATGTGCACAGAACAAAGATTCCAACAGACACAGACAAATGATAGTGTAAAGTGTGGCAACACCACAGGGCTAGCTAAGTCGGCAACAAGAAACTACAGCCTTGGTCTAGATACGCATTTCATTTATCGCTAGGAACAGAAACCTTTGCTTCATATCGATAACTACTTAGAACTACGTTAGTAGGATATTCATTTAACCAAGTTCTTCAATCATAAGATGTGAATCTGTATGCGGCATATATGATCTTGTGCATTAAATGGTTAAGAATATTTCAGTCAGATTGCCGCAAAACATTCCAATTACTTAACGACGTAATTGCTATTCATCTCGATTAAGTATTTCTTTAAAAAATAAATAAAATTAGTACCAACAAATTAGTTCCAACCTACTCTAGTAACGAGTATTATAAATCTGTTTTCAGCGTATCCTAAAATAATTATACCGGTAAATTAAAAGCGGAAATCTACAATTACATCCAAAACCAATGAATGGAAGTATTTACCAGTTTCCCTATTTACAAAAATGCCAAGGTCAGTTGGGTACCATTTATGTAAACTTGTGGTTTTCCCTACCATTACATAGTGCATAAGTTTCCATGTCATATCACATCATATGCGTTTAAAAATTTATAGTTTGGATTACCAATTATGTACTTATTTACATACATTTAAACCTGTTGAGGAAGTTTATTTTTAGTTCTTAGTCAGTATATGAAACAGTTAGTGAAAATACTTCCCTATTATCATAATTATATGCTGTCGACGCAGCCGATGCAGAAAAAAATAAGAAGGTAAAAGAAAAACAAATATTTACTCATAGATAAAACCTTAAAAACATTGTTAATTACGTTACAAACATTATTAAAGCTATGACAACAACAACCAATTAGCAAATAAGTAATGTTTACTAAAAATATTAATTGAGATAATAGGATAAAAATATAAAACTTAGACTGATAAGTTAGCTGTTCTGTCACAGCATGGGTATTAAAATGAAATTGACAATGTGGTTGGATTGGATGTTCAAAACTAAGACAAGAGTTCGATTATTTACGTCCTCTTGAAAGATTCAGAGAGAGATAACAGTGTGTCTTTTAGCTACTGGTCCATAGGACACCTTGCAAAAGGAATGACTCCAGAGGGATTTATCCTGGAATTTGGCAATGGAACACTACAGGCTAAAATGGAACTGGCAAAAAATAACTAATATAGATCCAGTAGAACGAAGTATTTAGACACGAAATATCAAGACGCCATTTATTTTGTAATCATTATCAATCATTATCGATCGCTACTAAAAAGCATCGTAAACATGTTATCTATCGAAGTATGCAAGTATAATTAAAATTGATAGGTTTCTCAATTTGTGCCTTGACTATAATGATAAGTAAAACCTGTTCTTATCAAGTGATTAAAGTATTAATGTAAGTTTATCTTACATCGCAACTATTACATTTTCAAAACTGCGATACTGTGGCAGATAAATTCGTTGGCTACCAATTTTACAATGAGAACGCCACTTGTTGACATTAAGATTATTTAAAATAATTATGTTGATAATCATGTTTAGGATTCTGGTTTGGGTTATATTTAAAAGAAAAAAAACCTTGTGTGGTTTGATATTGGTTCAATGCTATAAGCATCTTACTTGAAAGTCACTGTCGAAATATAAGTAAACCTTTCTACGCTAACATGAATCAGCAAATTTATAACAAGTAGGCCTTTGCAAGTTCTTATGAAACGTTAAATATAAGTTGCATTGATGACTGTCATGAACTAGACCATAAAATAGCAATAAGCAAAAATAACTATTTCTCTAATATAAATATTTCTAACATTCGGTCTATTAACGAATGCCAATCAAAAATATTTCAGTCTGCAATTCCATATATGAAAACATACAAAACGGGACAGATTTTGTAATAAATTTATTATCCAGTACAATCACATAGAAACATATAAAAAGATTAGTGCATGAAATAATTTTGGTGATATCGATAAATTCTTAGTATCAATTGTAAATAAGTTAGATTACAGTCGGCACCTCCATCTGGTTCCGAGACGGATCCTGCCTGTATTATGTCTATTTTACCCTTTTTCAACCCCGGGATATTGCATTGATATGATATGCTTTCTGCTTCATAACTGACAGACCAAACTATATAGTATGCAAGTACAGACATTTTATCTTCATCCATTATTTCATAAGTTGTGATAAAGAGTTAACTTTGCACCACTGAATTAGTAATATGTGTCACTGTTATCAAAATTTTGGTGTGAATCAGCCATGAAACGCAATTGTTGCTAACCGTTTAGAAAAAAATACTAATGAAATGAATATGAGCACTTATTGAAGAATGAGTAAAATATTAAAGTTATGAAGATGACATACTGAATTTTTCTAACGACACACTTATGGCCGTTCCCAATAACCTATCTATCTCTGGATTCGCTTACTAGAGATAGAATCTTGACACTAGCCCCATACAAGTAATGTCAAATTCCTATCTTTAGTAAGCAAATCCGGAGATAGACAGAATATTGAATTCCGCAGTTAGGCTTTTCAAATCAATTATAATGACTTAGAAAGGAGAAGGGACTCAAAAATATAAGGAGAATGAACCCCTGCCAATATTATTCCAACAAACATAAATACGATTTCAAAACTGCCAATAATACTGTTGTGTAATGTGAACAACAGTACGGCAGAGGCATACGACCGGCCATAACCAATTCCAACGGAAGAAGTAAATTGCTTGGTGGACGCCTACCTATACGTACATACAATGACTGTTTCCTTAGCCGTTTCATAAATAAATTACTAGTCGGCTAGCCTAGTTGATGCCCATCTAGAGAAACTTAGAAACATTGCAAGATAAGGACTTCCTATTTTTATTTATTTATATTTATACATCTCATTGGTATTCAAATGAAAATATCAGATTACTTGCTCTCTTGCTCTATTAATTATTGTAATGTGGTATAACTGGATCCAGTATTCAATTAAGTTGATGGCAGTCTAGTCAATTGAGCACTTTTTTAGCAACCTTGAATTGAATTTGGTGCTAGTAGTATATCGTTTCGTTACAATATATGTTCAATGGACATCAAATATCTTCGCAATAAAGTAAAGCAATAAGAATCACATGGTGAACATAACTCTCTAAACGCACTTTCTCTTTACTAAAAACTTAACTTTTCAAGAGAACCTAGTTGCGAACAAACATACCGTTAGATTTGCGGACTCTATATCAAATTGAGCCGACAATGTTTTTACTGCAGATAATCGTAGCCTTGCATTTGAGGTCGGAGCCAAGTCGGGTAATGACAAAAAATAACAAGTAAAGATGACGGTTAGAATAACAATAAAATACAGTGCATCATAACTATGCGAAAAATAAATCACGTGTCGAAATGCAATTAAATAATAGCATGCATAATTACAGCAAACGATGGAGCAAAGTCATCTTAACGTTTAAGTCAGAAAGGCTCTAACCTTGACTGGCAAGGATAAAGATGCCTGAACTGCTGACTGAGACTATAATTATGGTAATTATGCCACAAACCATGCAGTATCTACAGCTGATAGTATCTTGGAACAAGGAGCTGCAATGTAAATGACCTGTTTTGGCTCTAATCCCAAAAATAAGGAAGACTCTCACTTTGAAAATGTTCGTCTTCTTCAAACAAATATACTGATACATTTACCCTTAAACGCAATTCCTCGGTTGACGTAGTTTACGAGTAGTATTCAAGTAGCATCCTCAATGAAGCAATAGCTATTAATGTAGCAGGAAACGAGGAAAACAAAGAAACGTAACAATGGATCCCTTTGATATGCAATGTTAAAGGAGAATCTTGAGGAAAAGATGAACAACAGAAACAAATATGAAATTCATTAGTTGGGCTTTGTGCTGAAACTTTAAACTTGATAGGTATCTGAACATTAAGAAACTAAACTTTTAAGTTTTGTGCAAGTGTTTATAGAATTCAGCAAAATTGCCTTTAATTGCCGATGACTGAAGTGTAATTACAAGATTGAAATAAAAATGTTCTATAGCAGGATCTCAAAGATTAACATAAAAACAGATTTGCCATAAATCGAATGAAGACATCTAATGGCAAAAGCATGACACCTCTACCAAGTACAGTTTTTATTTTTTCGAGTAAAAAAATATTGACATTTGTATAGAACACGGAAAATAAATCTCTTTGTTGTTTAATTATGTATACGTTTTATTATATATACACAATTGTTATATTGACATTTTAATGCATGCGTGCGAAACCTGACAATATTATCTCTAAACAATCAAGTATGATTGGGACAATAAAATGCATAAAGGATTGGGTTTTAAATCATTTTAAAAGCAATGGAAAATTCTTTCTGCTGATAATGCACCAAATCCCTTCATGATATACTAAACTGGAGTTTCAAACACAATTTTACCTAAAGAACATGGCAATTTTTTATTTTGAAAGATTTCTGAATCCTTTGTACGCAGACGCAGAGAAAATATTTCCATGTGGGATCCCCCAATTCTCAAGATAATAAGGAAGTAAAGGATTTGAAAGGGCTTCCAATACGGGTTGCATTGACGTAAATCAGCAACGAGCTGTATATTGTGGTTCGATTAACATCATATAAGAGCTTCATAATTTGCTTTCTATCATTCCGTCTTGTCGTATAGAATCCGTAGGAAACAAGATTATGAATCTGTGTGTTATTGTTCTTCCGTAGTTGTTTTGTGTTGAACTCCGATAACATTCTCGGTATTTGGTACTTTGTCCTCATTAAACTTCCGATCTAGCTCAGGGTATTACTGATTTTTTAAACTATGTTTGGTCGTAAGTTGTTGATAAGAAAATCGAAACTAAAAATCATTTACTTTCTGGATTACATAGAGCTGAAAGCTCTATGTAATCCTAGTATGTAATATGTAAAATATGTAATGTAGCTTGAGAGCTAGTAAAAAACGTTTAATACTTTTTGACGAAGTGGGTAGGTATCTCTAGTATCAAAACAAAATAATGGAAATGTATTAATGGAAATGATGACGCGAGATGTTAAGGTTAACCATTTATAGTTACATGGTAATGGAATTAATTCCTTTGATGATAAAATAAATATAAACATCGAACTTATCTTGGACATTGAGGAAATATATCTAATGATTGAGGTCATAGGTATAGTCTCATTAACACGGACATAATTAATGATTTAGACATCATTGGAAACATTCATTAAGTTTGTTATTTAAATAATTAAAGACACTTTACGTATTTACGTAAATGAAATCAATAGAGGCAATACATCGAATTGTTCATACTTTTTCATTGTTTCGAAGTCATTGTTTAAGTCGAAGTAAGAATAAAGATTTACTTACTGCTTTTTCTTCCCTCCTGAACTTTATACGTGAGTTCAGTGAACGCCAAGTCCACTGGCGGTCTCTTGGGCAGATGTGTGAGGGTCTTGTGCTGCGCCGGTGTGATGGTCACCTTTAAGCTCCCTTTCCTGTCAGAGAGAATGGGCTTAGTGTCCACTGGCCCCGGAAGGCACGAATCTTTGTCCACTTTCATTTTGAACAAAACACAATGGGTTTTATTTAACTAAGAAACTCTGGTCATTCGTACGTCACAAAGAAGTAGATAAGTAAATGCGATAGAAGACGCGCGTTTCGCGCCAAGCCCGCGCGCACACTGGTCGCTGCCGAGTGTTCGACTGAGGCGGCTCCGTCAGGGACGATACAGCCGTGACGTCTACTGATTAGCTATACCAGTTTTGAACTTTGGCTCATAATGCCCATACATCATATGGGCGAATGTTCGTAACTTGTTTACTTGAATGCTGTGATGAAACTGTGTGCAGTGCTCATTCATATCCTGTTGGTATGCGTTTGCTAAGTGTAGGGTGCATGGAGTTGGGAATTGATTCAACATATTTGTGTTCCCTTCAAAGAATATAAAGAGGATGGTGAAGAGCAACAACATAAACCTGATTAGTTTATTTCAAAACTATTTTGAATTGGAACATATTTAAGTCAAATTAAGTAATTATTATACATATAGGAGTATATCGTTTTATTATCTTTATAAATTGTTGTTTGCTCAAATTAAAATTAAAAAAATCCTCCTTTGCAACTAGGTACAATTTATGTTTAAGTTGTGAAAAATAATTATCTTTTTGACTTAGAAGCAACAACCCATCAGCAGAACTTTGTTTTATTTATTTTGTGTACTTAATTAAACAGACAAAGACATAAACAATTCCGGATGCATATCAATCATTGCGACTGGAGTGCCATTAAAACTTAAAATTTTAATTTTATTTGGTAATCTATTTATATATTTTTAAGGGTATGTAGGATATCGCTTTGTGGGTTTTAGAAGCTTTCACAAAATGCAGCCTGGAGTTTGGAAGTTGGCGGTGTTACACCCCCGTGCCTGGGAGGGCACGTAAAGCCGTCGTCCTCGATTGTTACTCAGTAGCTGTTTTCATGAATATTTAATTTAAATACATTTATTTAAACAGATTTTTGTATGGTTTCTTAGAACTTGGTTATCTTTCTGTCGTCACATTTCTTTCCAATTTGTATTCACTTTGGTGATATCGAAAATTGACATTGTTGCAACCTTAAACAGTCTCCTCCAAGCTGGGGGGGATTTGCCCATAAGTTCTGGGTAATCACGGCTTTGGGCATGTGTTGGTGAGTGCAGTATGGGATATTTTTTAGGCTTTGGAGATGCAGTACCAGACATTTAATTGTAAGATACATATTCATGTTCTATTTTCTGATAATTTTACGAGTTTTTAGTACTTACTATAGTGTTTATATTGCGCCTGTGGCTTGAGCCATTCAAAGTATTAAACAGTGATTATTGTTGTTTCATAATAAAAATGCTTTAATGGTTCATTACTGAGAATTTGAATTTAGAAACATCTTACAATCAAATGCAGCTACCCACATTAGAATTTTTCAACAAAAATTAAATCAAATGACCTCACAAAAAGGATTTCTCGGGTTGCTTCGAGCTTGATTACGGCCCGTCCTTAGTAATTGTGTGCTTTGCAACTTTCTACACAATTTCATAACGACAGGAGTGACAATATACAAGAAAATATCCAAACTTTCTCTCGAACTGCATTTCACTATGCAGTCAACTTTAACAGAAGTCAGAAAGCAAAGCAATACAAAGTAGTACATTTGCAAAATTATATGAAACACATGCATCACGGCTCATATAATATTTAGATACGTTGCAAAGAACAAAGTTGCGACATAGAAACGTACTCATTTCGCAAGTTAACTTACCTCAAATTGTTTAATATATATACGTTATCCATCTTTCACACTTCATATGAGCGAAAACTTATCTAGGAATAGTAAAAAATAAAGTTATTAACTAAAACAAAAGAGAAACGTTACACAAAACAAAATACTTTTGGCGTTATGTGTGGCCAGTATGTAGACACACACATATGCCATAAAAAATATACTTTCTCTAGAATAAACACAGCGAGTGCAAGCGAGATAAAGTAATCTACGCGTGATGAGTGCGACAGAGAAAGATTGAAAATTTCGCGAGATGACATTGACAGCTGACAGCTGTTGCGTTCTTGTTCGATTTATGTCGTAAATGTCAATCGATATGATGAAAGCCAACAAGAGGAGTCTATTTTCAGATAATAACTGTTGTATGCAGTCCTTTTTCTACTTCACCATGGGCAGAATAGATGATGAATTAAATTATGCGATATTAAGAATTGTGCAAATTAATTCAGTGTATTTAGTTAAGTAACGAAGATTTGCCAATTTTAGCGACATATTTTTATTGCTTTTTCAACCAAAACTGTGCTTACAAACTTTTTGATATAATTTGCAATGAATATAGAACGCTTTAGTAATTTGTGTATGTGTGCAACACGTCGAAAATTTCATACTTTGGTACTGCCAAAGTGAAAAAAAAAAGATTTGTAGTAAATATAAAGAAATATGCATACAAAGCGTATTATGATAATAATAAAAACATTAAATTATCGTAATTATCTGTTTTTGCCGTGACAACGTCCCAATAATTTGTGAATTTCTGGCTTAGAGATGTACCTGGTGGCAATATTCCCACTGCCGGCAATATTCCCACTGCCGGTAAAATACCAATATTGCCGGCAACATTGGCAATATTGCCAATGTTGCCTATCAAACAAAACTAATATATTTTATTATTACATTAGCTATAATCATCGCTTAGTTACATTTGTGTTGTATATTGACTATACAATATTTGAAATACGCACACACTTGTCCTGCAAAAAGTTAAAACACAATATTATAAGAATAAATATCCGTTCCTGACCCCAAAAATGCGACCGCGAAGGAAGATTATGTAGCACTTTATTACCAGTACAGAAAATAATAATAATCTATGAATAACAATAGATAATCCCTGTTGCCCTTTTGTAGCGAATTTCGGTATTAAAACATTGTTATCGGCAGGTGCCGTAGTCCCCATAGTTTCCCATATCCTAGTCCATCAACATCCCATCACAATAGCCCAAATAGCGTATTCCATATTTAGCAATAGTTTAGCACAGAACCGGGGATTGTCCTTGGATACATTTATATAGTGTATACCGGGATAATCGTCGGTTTTGTGTCGCCATTACTTTCATTAAAGTTTTCTCAAAAGGGCTTCAGCGTGTTGGCTTCGGCCCCACGTTCGCCTTCCAAAAATCCGGGACTCTATAGCCCCGTGGTCTGGTTAGAGACATACAAGATAATGTACCCCGCAGGGCATCTGAACCCCGCAGGGCATCTGAACCCCGCAGGGCATTTGAGGCGGATGACGGGGAGTAGCGACCCCGCGGGTACCGAGTGCTCCAGGGAGGGTATACTGTCCCTCTCCTCCGGCTTGCCGGAGTGAACCATGACGGAGGACAGGTCTCCCACCTCTGGCTTGCCTTCATTGGCCGTCCAGAGTGGAGTCGCTAGAGTAGGGTTAGTAGCCCTACTCGGAGGGTGGGTAACTCGTGGTACAAGCGCGTAATCTGAGTTTAAAGTTCAGCGAGGCATCTTCACCCTTCAGCCGCTCACGTCCCTGTTGCCCCCTTGTTGCAATTCTCGCGACTAGTTCCCGGGGGGCCAGTAAGTGA
>NWSH02000008.1:12946758-12986170 GCA_002382865.2 Heliothis virescens | reverse complement strand
CAATATACTCGATATTTGCCGACATTCGATTCATCTCCCCACTTTTACCCCCACAACTTTTCAACGGCTTAACCGATTTTGATCAAACATGTCTAAGAACACTCGCCCGTAAGTAACCTTTAATACAAAAAAAACTAAATTGAAATCACTGCATCCGTTCGGGAGTTATGATGCCACAGACAGACTGACAGACAGACAGACAGACAGACAGACAGACAGACACGTCAAACTTATAACACCCCTCTTTTTTCGTCGGGGGTTAATAATCACAATTCACCATTTTTAGGCCTTCTGATTTATACATACTTTTTCCTTCTTACATTTCTTTGTCTTTAACTAGGAAGAAGATAATAATTAAATGTTTTATTTTTTCAGTGGTTGCGTGTTCTCCATATTCTTCCCCGTGTTCATATTGAGCGGCAACGAGGCTACCCCCGTTATAGGAAGGTAGGTTTCAGCAATGTTCTCCCCATTGAATGAGTTATCAATAGAAAATTTTGATCTGAAGTATTATTCAGCAATTATGATAGGAATAGTCCAGTCTATCAAACTGTCATAATATTCTTACGAAACTAAAAGCCTTTTTCACAGGTTCCAGATAAAGTTGTATATAGCTATCTGACGAATAATTCCATAAATGGATTTTTAATTTTGACTACATCTTCTATTGCATTATTTGCTGGATAGCTATCTGGAACTTTGTCTTGAGCCTGTGAAACTAGCCCTAGACAAAAGGAAATATCGTCAACATTTACTTTAATTACTGATACTTATATCTCACGTGCAGAATGGCAATCGAATAGACTTTGATGTTTACTTTGATCAGGAACCAAATTAACAGATAAGACTGTTATTATCTAAACATATTTATGGTGATTACTGATTAGACATTTAATCTCTAGAAAAGTGTTCAAGTCATTTTAGATAGTAAAAAACCATTCTACAACGGCTTTTAGGGTTCCGTAGTAATATAGGAACCCTTATAGTACTAATATTAGATAAATAATTTTTTGATTAAGTCAGCCACATTCAATAAGGGCCCTATCACTCAAGTGAATTGCGAACGAATGCCTTATGGGTGCGAAGCAAATTCGATAGGGAATAAAATTAGTAAAAGAGCTTAGTTTTTTCTTTTCTTTTTAATAAACATATCGACCTTTATATAATTAACCTTTTTTATTTTCCAGCGAGTACCCTCTCCGGTTATTCTCGCCAGTGGTGGCGATATCCAATGGGATGTTCCGATTTGTTCGCCAAGGAGCCGAAGTGGTGACCCAACGAAATAGGTGACTGCCACCCAACACCTAAGTTATTGTACCTTTAAATATAGCTGAACGGTGCAGGGTTGTGCAAACTTAGTCTTGTTATATTTATAGATGGATATTATATATATTTTTGTTAGTGAAACTTAAATTCGAAATGGGGTTAGGATAAGGTTCTTAAAAGTTGACACTGAAATGCTTTTTAGAAGTAGATTGATAGATAGATGTTATTTTTTATATAATAATTCTCCTTCCATTAATAACTTTGAAACTGATACAGAATCTGTATAATTGTTTTTTTTTTAATATCTGTCAAACTACTTCGTGAATTTCTAACGTTGAGTGAAAGAATTATTGATGTAGTACGGTCACCATAATAAATATCACCTAGTCAGTTCGCAACATATTTATAAATAACTATATATAATATCTAGTTTTTAGCATTCACAAAATATATATAACATGTTTTTATAAAAATCGAAAGTTCCCAATATTTACATTATCGTTCAAAAATGCATGCAACGTTATATCACGCTGTTGTAGATTTTACAAATTATGTACTGAGAAATAACCAGATTTAATCTATTTTAGTCTTATTTGAGACCTGTTATACCATTAGAAATTTTAAGATGACAAATTAATAAATTATTTTTTTTCTCATTCATTTATTCCACATATTATTACATTTTTAAATATTTTATAAATACATTAAAAAAAACAAAACATTTAAAAATATAAAAATAGTCTCCCACCGGCATCGGGAACATGGTCCAAGCTACCGGCGGTCAGGGCTCCATAGAGAGAAACCTCCTGACGATGCGTGCCGTGTCCAGAAGTACAGCTTTCTGCATCAAGCGCTTGATCCAACCATCTAACGCGAGCCTCTTTAGGTGTGAATCGAGGCTCTTGGCGATTAAACCATTGGCTGAAACAACTATCGGTACAATGATTGCAGAATCCACATGCCAAATGTTGACAACCTCGTGGGCTAAATCGAGATACTTAAGATGTTTATCTTTTTCAGCTTTTACGAGATTCTCATCATGTGGCACGGTGATGTCAACAATCATTGCACGGCGCTCTAATCGATCTATCACCACTATATCAGGTTTGTTAGCCATAACAGTCCGATCAGTGATGATAGATCGATCCCAGTACAATGTGACATGACCATTTTCGAGAACTGGGTCGGGCACATACCTGTAATATGGTACCTCCTGTTCCACAAGCTTATATTTCAGAGCAAGTTGCTGATGTATTATCCTGGCCACCAGATTATGCCTGTGCAAGTACTCACCGTTAGCAAGATGAGAACAACCAGAGATTATATAATTTATTATTTTTATGATTGGTATTTACAAAGCACAGATGCCTTCAACATCAAAGTAAAGAGCTCAGTGTTACAACAGGTCTTTAATATAAAACACTAGCTGTTACTCGCGGTTTCACCCGCGCCACATAGAAACTATTGCCAGTATCCGGACAAAATATAGGCTATGTAACTTGGGGATAGTCTAGCTTCCCAATCAGTGAAAGAACTTTGCAAATCAGTTCAGTAGTTTCGGTAGGTACAAAAAAGCAAGCAAACAAAAAAAAAGGATTCCTTTTATCTGGGGGCACGGGAGTGTCGGCCAAGATTATATTAATATAGACAGTAATATTTGCACAACCCTGTGTCTATAATAACGATTGTGTTGTCCACAATACATTGTTTTATGTATATTGTGCTCATCGATGTTCGCGTTGCTCATGTTATCGAATGAACTGAAGGAGGATTTGAATGACTATCCAATATTATATTTTAAAAGTTTATTTTATTCTTTATTTACTTTGAAAGGGTGGTGGAAATCGTCACACATATTTAATTTTACCTTGTCATCGTCTCAGTCTGATTACGTCGCCAGCTGAGCAAAGGCTTCCCCAAGCTGGGAGATGTGTCCATACTTACCGCACTGGGCATGCGTGTTGATAAGCGCAGTGTGGGATATTTTAGCTTTTAATTTTACCTTATATAAATATTCAAATCTAAACACGTCCTGACTAGATCCTTTTTGAGGTCGTTCGAAAATCAAAGGGTCGATAAACCGAATTATTTGAATCAGGTAATGCTGTCGCCCTTTATGTGAATGAATTTACTGTTTTACAAATTAATAATTATGTCAGTGTTGGATAGTCACTCAAAGTTGTTTTATTATATCAAATGGTGCCTGGAATTATTCACATTTTAAACTTAAATAATGAGTAATCGCTTCGTATAAGTTGTAATTATAGTTTACATTATAATATAATTACAATCATTCTCATTTAGAAATGTCTGAAATTGTGATTGATTTTTTACATGACATTATTTATTAAACGGACTGACTGATCTACTCTGGCGTTTTATTCTGACATAACATGTACTTTACCTATTACTTTTCTCAAAGTAAATGCTTGCACCAAAATAAAATTATTTTTAAAAAGTCTCGTACAAAAGACTTGGCCCTTTTATAGATGTACGAAACTTCGTGTGAGAACAAGACACACCCGGTCTTGTTAAATACTCCTTACTGTTCATCATATTACAAAATAATCTGTATTTATTTTTAATTTTAAGTATTTAACCCTATTACACTGCGGGCCTGCGTCAGATTCACAAGACAAATTCCCCGCGAAATAACTTCCATTCAAACTATGGTTGGCCTGCTACTCCATATTGTTTATGGGAAGGACTTTAGGTAGGGGAGAATAAGAATAAAAAAAATATTCACATAAATAATTTATTTAAAATTTAATATCATTCATCCTTCAACAAATTATCACAATTTTACAAACTATTTGAGTTCATATGTGTTTACAGTGCGTCGTTACATTAACTGCGATGCTGTAGTACTGATCGCAATCCTAGATGGCGCCACTACGAACAATTAAGCTCAAATACTACTAGAGCACGTTATTATAATAGTAGGATGATATAGTATACTTATGCTGGATTTCTATAAACTATCTATCCCTTGATTGTAGATTACAGATTGAATTTGACATTGACTCCATATAAATCATGTAAAATTTCAATCTATTATTGTAAAAATAAACGGATGGATAGGTTACGGAAATCGGCCATTATAATGTTATTTCACAAAATTGACTGATTGATTTCTCAACAAAAACATCTATGTTCCTTATGTATATACAAATAGCTATTATCATTATTATACTATACAAATTACTATAGATATTCCCTGTTTTCATATCATACAACGAAATGAAAATGGAATATCATTATTGAAAAACATAAAAAAGTATAAAAATACGAAAGATAGCATTATATAAATATCGAACGTAATTATAAAATGCATTGTTTTGAATCTTTCTGGTAACTAATTAATAAAGCAGATGGCTAGTCAACTAACAAGTTATTATTACACATACAAATTATAAATTAATTACATACAATTTTCAGTGCCAGTTTCAAAGATTCCAGATAGTTATCTGACAGATAGTGCCATAGAAATATTTTTAATTTTGACAACTTTTCTATGTCATGAACTGTTAGACAGCTATATAGAACGTATCCGGAACCTGTGAAACTGGCAATAAATTACATTATTTGTTGAATATTCATTGACACTTAAAAATCCATATAACATCTACAATATTCGTACAGTCGACAGCAAGTCAGTGTACCCAAAATCTGTCAAATTTTACTAATCGAACATTAACCTTCCACTATTGTGATAAAGTTGAAAATATATCACAGAAATTTGACAGATTTTTGTACACTGACTCGCTGTCGACTGTACATATATTGTAATAAATCTCCCTTGATCTTAAAACTGAATGCAAAATTTTTGGACTGATGACCAGTTGGAAGGTTCTTATAATTAAAATCAGGTACAAAACTATTTAATTCTTAAAATGACGTTGCAACGAAAAATGATGTCACAATTATTTATACATACATACATTGGCTAATACACTATAGTAAAAAAAAACAATATAAATATGACTGTATTTACATAACTACATACTTAATTACGTATACAATTATATTATTATCTACATGAGATCTATGATACATTTGCTAAACTTAACCAAACATACAACTATTGGTGTGAGTGGATATTTTTAAAGTACATACAATTTTAAATTCAATTGATTATAATCATAAAGTATGGAGAACAAACGCTGTTTATATACTGCTTATGTTTTTCATACAAAGAACAGATACTTCATGTTTTTTGGTGGTTTTAAACATGTGTCTTTCTATATAGTCTTCAACATAGGTTTTGAGACTACCTACAATAAGCCAAAATAAAAGTTTACATAAATATTCAGCTGGATGGACATCTCAAATTCTGATTCTTACCCGATATAAAATTTAAAAGATTAACTGATGAAATTACTTTGTAACGAACATTTGTGACATATCATACCTATTCAAGATACTAGAAAGTCGAAAGCCGCTTGTCCATTACAAAAATGTTTTAAATATATTAGCCATGTGTCGATATACCAATGTAAAATGATTCATATTCACAAAGCGATAATGTTCACACAAAAAGCAGGTCACAGACAATAATTAACATCCACTACAAATAAGGTAATTAAATAATATTAAGTTTCTCATAAAAGCTAGGCAGTATTAATAGGAATGTTTGTATCAGGTGTAAATTGCATTTAATATCATACTATGATCAGATATTGTGGCGAAAACTTGAAAATTATTTATGATTAAATAATTAAACTACTTTAAAAAAGCAAGCTTTATAACTTGAGCTTTGTCTAAACAAAAAAAAATGTCGATTTACTAGTGAAATATCTATTCAATTATGTCAAAGAATTAATGTCATAGTATAGTATATAATGTCTTCATAACATTGAAGAAAGTACCGCCCGCGGAATTATTACTGTCGCATGTACTCAAAATAATACATCAAATTGTATGGACATGCAAAGCAAGGAAGACTAAATATTCCAATATCTTCACATTTCTACAAAATGACGACATTGCGAAGCAGTCAAATATTCAAATTAGTTAAAAAATATATATATTAGGTATACTTAAAGTAACTTTATGCCTTTTCGTCGTCTTTGCTTGTAAGCCTTTCTGAGGACTACACACTGCCTTTTCACGATCGAATCGTATATGTTTCTATGCCTTTCGTCACAATACAATATTTTTTTTACGACCATATAATAAGGACTTTATGACAGCCAGCAGTCAAAATTCCAACTACATCGGAGTACATACCTTCCTCACATAACTGGATGTAACCGGTTTATAGTAAGTGTACGAGGAGCATGCCGACTGCAGCACCGGCACATAGTCCCACGCTCAGCATGGTGGCGATCAGTCCTGAAGCTTTCTCACGCTCATGTAGTTCTACCACCCTGGAAAAATAATTAAGCTTCAGTGAAGGCGGATTCTGGATATATTAGGACCTATAGACATAGGTTAGATAATCTATACTTATATTATAAAGCTGAAGAGTTTGTTTGTTTGAACGCGCTAATCTCAGGAACTACTGGTCCGATTTGAAAAATTCTTTCAGTGTTAGACAGTCCATTTATCGAAGAAGGTTATAGGCTACTTTTTATCCGGGTGCGCGCAGTAGTTTCCACGGGAAAGCGGGTGAAACCGCTGGCGGAAGCTAGTAATCCATATACACCTACAAGAGGAAACATTTTTCAAAGTCATAATCATAATTGAAAATAAACCAGCACTTTTCACGTCAAATAACATAGGAAAGCACCCCTAAAAACGCCCCTTTCGTTTGTAACCTAAAGGCTCCGGAACTACTAAACCGATTTGAATTTTTTTTACACTACTGGGAAGCTAGACTATCTCCTAGTAACACAGGCTATATTTTTATCTTTGACCGGGTACGCGAAAAAGTTCCCACGAGATGCAGGGAACACAATTAGTTCTACGTGAAACCGCTGTCAAGGGTCATAGCACACAACCGGATTGCTACCAGTTTGTGTGATGGGTTCCTTAGTTTCTATGATATCAATGAAATGAGCGAGTCTTCTAAGTCCAATATGCGTGTACTAAATACATCACGAATTAATCACATTACAATTAATTATATTCAATTTTATATAGTTATCAATCAACTGAAGTAACCGGGAACTGTCTATGACTCATTATTTCGACTGTGGCACTTTGGTCAGCCACAAGTATGTATTACAGTATGTTAGATTATGGTTTACTAACAAATAGAAATATAATTTACACCAACAAAATTTAATTTTAGTTTTCGTAGAAGTTATTATTTTTCTTTGTAACTGTGAATTCCAGTAACTTATCAATCTGTTGATTTAATTAGTTAGTTTTAGTAGTAGTTAATTAGTTCATCTAATTACTTGGCTGAATTGCATTGAAATGTAGGCAAATCAGATAGATAGGTTATAGAAACCCAACCTTAAAATACATCTAGAATCTAAGTTCTTATATAAAATTGTATCTAATATAGCAGACTATTTACTAATGTAGGTATTTGTTTATCATAGAAAGTTTAGATAACCTAATTTACTAGACTCTGCAGATAGTCGGGGTCACATCGATAGGGCCACGTGTTTATTAAAATAACTGTTATTTTATAGTCATAGAAATATTAAATACTTTAATTAATAGTAACTAACGGCTGAGTGTGTGTGAGTGATTTTAATGAAACTTGTCAGTAACATAGCTACTTAAATATATACATCAGAAGAACATAAAGGTTATTTATATGTCCGACAAGCTGTTCTCTCATGAAGCAAAACCGTTAGCGGAAGCTTGTATGTAGTATCATCTGCCTGGCCTTTTCTGAATTATATTGGAGTCAACTTCAATTCTCACAGAGGTGCAGCTGAGTACCTGGGCAAACCGATACCTATTGGTAAAACTAGTTGTCAGTTTCTGCCTAGTATCTATACTTATTATGTATAAAACAAAGTCCCTCGCCGTGTCTGTCTGTCTGTTCGCGATTTACTCGAAAAGTACTGAACGGATTTTCATTCAGTTTTCAACAATAGATAGAACAATTCTTGAGGAAGGTTTTAGTGGATAGTAAGTTTATGTTTTGTACAAACCAACGCCGATCGGGAGCTTTCCAGGAAGCTAGTGAAGTAATAAGAAGTAAAATCTTACCTGGTAGAATTAATCATGACGATATTAGTGAGGTATCCATTTGTGAAAGCAAAGACTATCATAATGATGATATATTCCCAGTCCCACATGAACACGACGGGGAGATGCTTGCGAGGCTGCGCGTTACATAGCATTAGCATCGGCACGCCGATCACACGCAGGACGGAGGCGCCCGCGATTATCCATTGATTTGTTGGCTGGAAAGAGACGTATTATTTTGTTACTATTAAAATACTGTTAAATAACAGGTCCTTCCGTACTGACCCAAGCTCGCTGACAACAAACACCCGTAGCCTTAAAACAACTGTTTACTATGAGTTTTCATGTACAAGTTTAAAAAAAAAGGGCAAATTATCACATTTTTTATGAAAATGTTTATGAAGATTAGAAAATAAATATTAATGGGTGTGGTCTTCCTTAGATATTTTTTTTTATGTTTTTAGTAGATACAACTAAATTCTGAGCAAAACCTACAACTATACCAAGTAAAAATTTTGTAGACATTCACGCGAAGCCTTTAAATTGATAATGAATCGTAAAAATGTTGCCTTGAATAACAATTAGGAACCTACATAATACTTTCCTTCTAACTGACCTAAGTTAACGGATTTAAACAAAATACTTACATTATCGTACACGTTTAGACGGAACATTGTCTAAACCTACACACAGTTAAGTTTATTGCTGGACGCGATAAAATATTTCTACAAACAATGAATGCATATTTTCATCATTTAGACGGAAAGACATTATATGAGGAGCAGTATATTCTATCAACGTATACTATGCAAACAGTAGGTAAATGCCTCACCGAAAGTTTTCTTACAAGAACAGCACCTAGTTTAAAAATAAATATGATTGAGGCACTTACTCGCAACAGGAATCCGGCCACCAATCTCCCTGCGTAATCTCCGCAGTTGAAGATTAAATAGTTCACCACAGGAACGAAGAATATATCTGGAAATAAAACATTTTAAATTCTTATAAATGCGTACAAACAAAATATGATTATCTCGGTAACTACATCACAAAATAGGTACTTCATTTGTCCATATTATGCTGATAACGAATGGAAACTAATTTACACTTGTAATAAAGTGAGAAATTATACAGAGAGGTGTAAAAGCATGTTGCAAATACGCATAAGAAAAGCCAGGGGACAATGGAAGTAAGTACGCACCATTACTATCGATTTTGATAAACATTCATGCGTGTATTTGACATGGATGTACCGAAATAGTGGATGGGCATGGTGCCACTAGATAAAAAAGTGAACTGAAATTGGTGACACAGACACGTCAAAGTTATGACACCCTCTTTTTCGTAGAGGGTAAGTAAAATACAAATACTTACTATTCCAATCAGTGCCCGCCGTAGCTGGATGAGACTCCACCAACACAGTCACAGCAGGATACACAGCCATACTTATAGCGAACACGGCGAAAATACTAAACGCGTACACCCATACTTTCTTGATCACCACTGTCATGAACACCTCCCTATGTCTGTTCGCCGCTATGCCTCCCGACCCACGTAGAATATGATATGTAAAGAAGTCAATTTTGTACAATAAAGCGTAGGAAATCAGTGACGTCACCACCATAATGTCAGCAATGACGAAGTATATTAGCGCACTGTGCAAGGGCGATATTTTGAAGGCTAGTGATATGATTTGGGCGACTGCGGCTATGATACCACCGAGGGATTGGCCGCTGACTACGGCAGCCATGTATTCTTTGGAGAATCTACTCGCGATTCCCACTAGGCCTCCGATGAAGACTGCGCTTGCGGCTGGAAAAGAAAATTCAGTTTTACAAAGGTTTTATAGGTACATATTGTAAACTGGGTTTGTTCTCAGGCTTCAAAAATTTGCCGAAAGGTCTAATAGCTTGTCTGAAAAAAAAAAGTAATAAAATGGGGTTTGATAATAATAGGTCGTCTACATAAATAAGTGCCGCTTTTAGATTGCCTTATATTACTGGCAAAGGTATTTGTCAGCTGGCTAGTCAATTATGTTCAACCGGGTACTTTTTTTATGACCCTTTAAGTTTGACCATTTTATTTCTAACAAAACTTCAGAGTGAATCTCTTCTTTGTCCAGTCGAATACTTTGGGTCGTTAAACTAAATGAATAAATACGATACATATAGACAGTATCACATAATAAATATACCTAATCCCGTCTCAGGCTACATCATACATGAATCAGCCGCCAGTTGCTAAACCAGATTTGGTGAACGAAGTCAATATGATAATCTTTTTTTGCACGAATGTGTAGAACAAAAAATTACCTTGAAATCGTAATAATAATGTCAATGGGGTCACCTACCTAATTAGTTAGCCAGGTAGAATCCTAAATTTCTTTGTGGACTTGTATTTTGGGATTATATTTTTTAATTTTTTAATAGCACCGGAGCCGGGGTAGGACCCCGGCTCCGGTGCTATTAAAAAATTTACTTCTTTTGAACTTAGCATCATGTATAGCGTAGACATAAGTCGTATTCTGGTATTTAACCTAGTGCCTGGCATTTCTTATCTGTACTAAGAGGTTGAGCTGAAGAGTTTGTTTGACCGCGATAATATCAGGAACTTTTGGATCTATTTGAAAAAATATTTAGTGTTAGATAATATATAACCCATTCATAGATGACAGCTTTAGGATATTTTTATTCAAATGAAACCCTTTACGGAAGCTACATATAATCATTTGTTCCGGTTATAATTTCAAATTCAAAACCAAGTTATTGAGATTTCATTTTGTATTATGTACTTAGTTAAAAATTACAAACAGAATGCAAGGAATCTATTATCGGGTAAGAAAATCTTTAATCTTTTAATGATATTCCCCCAAGTAATATATCGTGTAGAATGACCGTGAAAGCGAGCTAGGTCATGCTATAAAGTCACGCAAGGCGCTTTGTGTAAGGTTCGCAGACCATGGTGTATTTATTTACTAACATTATCTAGGTCGCCTATCAATATACCTAGGTAGATTACTTATAAATTAAATGTAAGAAATAATGTAAGCTTGATACTCCTCACAAAAATAATTTCATGAAAAGGTGTTATGATACTGTTCAAGGCAACGACTAAGCTACTTTAGATTTAACCCAACTCCAAAATCCATTCTCTATGATATCTTGCAAACACTTGACTCATATATTAATTTCCCACGTAAATTTGTACAAACATGATGCACAACGGCGTGTAAACATTGTTAGTAAAACTAAAGGTGCAATTAAACCACACGGAAAAACCATATCTTAAGCTATATACCACTGTTCAAACAAACTTACGAAAACATGTTTAAGAAAATAGATAAGTTCTTAATAATCCAGTTTATATTCAAAACAACTATACATGAGAGATCTTTATCACATTTTAAAGTGTAATAAATGTTGCTGACGATTATTTTCGAAAAAAGACATCTCCAATATGATCTTAGGTGCCTTTTTTTAGGGTTCCGTAGCCGAATGGCAAAAAAACGGAACCCTTATAGATTCGTCATGTCTGTCTGTCTGTCTGTCTGTCTGTCCGTATGTCACAGCCAGTTTATTCCGAAACTATTAAGACTACACCATTCAAATTCGGTAGGTAGATGTATTATGTTAACCGCTTTACGATTTTTATACAAAAATAAATAAATTATAATATTAGAAGGGGGCTCCCCATACATAGAACTGAAACAAAAAAAAATTTTTTTCGTCTAACCTATACTTGTGGGATGTCTATAAATAGGTCTTTAAAAATAAGATTGAGGTTTCTAAAACCATTTTTTCTCAAAGTCAATCATTTCAAAGTTAGACACTTTCAAAGTGCAAAAATGTGTGTCCCCCCCCCTGCCATTTCTAAACTACCAAAGTGAAAAATCAAAAAAAAATATATGTTATAGACCTTAACAAAAACTATCAACCAAAATTGGTTTGAACGAGATACAGTCAGTGGTTTTTGAGATATAGCACTTTTTCAGTAACCGCAAATTATAACTTTGTTATTCATATATTTGTATGAAAAACAAAATTATTTTTTGTTGTCGAAAAATCTTTGTGTTTTGACTAATTGTAGGCAATAGGAACGTTAATTTTTCATAGATAATGGAACGGAACCCTTCGTGTGCGAGTCCGACTCGCACTTGGCCGGTTTTTTTTAATATTCTATTTGCTATATTATATTTAATCCTAAATGCGAAAGTTTGACGAAACTTGGCAGTAATATAGCTTATTCAAGTGCTTAAGAGCACTGGCACCAGTAATAAATACTTTGGAATCGAAACCATGCCTACGTAGCCTATGTCGCCAAACTTTGAAGTAGCAAACAAACAAATAAAAAGTCCTCTTTATAATATCAAGATAAGAAGTATAGACGTAGTTTGTCAATAACTTCTTTTGGATCAAAACTACGAGGATATATTTACTCAGTAACATAAAGAAAATGAACGAAACGTGACCCAGATACAAAACAAACATTATCGAATGCATCAGCAGTCGAGGTAGTTAGGTCAAATGCACATCTGCATAATTATGTCTTTATTTATGTTTTGATAAGCAACAATTTGTATGCCCCTATCAAACGGTTCGTTTTATCAACAGAAAATTCAAACAAATGTTCAATCTACTTAGTTTTCATGGACAAAAGAAAACCGGCCAAGTGCGAGTTGGAGTCGCGACCGAAGGGTTCCGTACCATTATCTTTGAAAAATGAACATATCTATTACCTAGATACTACCTCTATAGCCAAAATACAAAGATTTTTCGGGCAGCAAAAAATAACTTTGTTTTTCATATGAATAACAAAGTTATAATTTGCGGTTTCACTGGTTTATTGTATGGGGAATCCAATAAATTTTAATTTATAACTTTTAGTATTTAATTTTGTTGTTGTAGCGCAGCGGAAATACATCATTTGAGAAAATTTCAACTTTCTAGCTATCACGGATTATGAGATACAGCCCGGAGACAGACAGACAACGGAGTCTTAGTAATAGGGTCCCGTTTTACCCTTTGGGTACGGAACCCAAAAAAATGCCAACAAATGGAGAAATGCACATACTTGTGCCCGGAATTTACCTACCTAGTTTCAGAACGACATGAGTTTTACGAGAACTATTACTTATCACGTTATGATGTCATCTGGTTATGTAAAAGAAGATACTTAATTAAAAAGAAATATTTATTCTTTCACATGAAGTTGAAATGACATCAACTTGATAAACAGATGTACGATTTAGCATACGATATGATAAGACCGCGAATCACACTGTCGCCGATTGTAAGTGGAGCCTTATCTTTTAAGACAGCCCCCTATACTGAGACCTAATGACATCAGCATCAGCCAATAGTATTTTTAATTATGCGAACCCAATATTCGAGAATTTACACTAACAGTATAAAGCTGAAGAGTTTGTTTGTTTGTTTGAACACTCTTGTCGCAGGTACTACTGGTCCGATTTTATAAATCCTTTCAGTGTTGGATAGCCCATTTATGGAGGAAGGCTAAAGGCTTTTCATCCGGGTACGCGGAGGAGTTTCCACGGGGCGCGGGTGAAACCGCTGGCGGAAGCTAGTAAGTGATAACATGGCAAACTTTCTACTAGCAAGAATTCGCGTCATTTTTGCTTTATGCCGTCATCAAACTGATGTTATGATGTTTATAACTTGCTTAGTGTTACAAACATACATAACAACATGATTCACGTTAAACATTTTTGACGATCATGTCACCAAATTAGTCATTTTCCTCGCGACTATATTAATTTATTTTATGACTAAAGTAATGTTTTGGAAGTGAGCTGCCGAATACCGCAGCTGCTCTACTGGTATGTATTTGCATGAAACCGTTTTGTATCGAAGTGGCAGCTGTCCTCAGATATCAGCCGACTTCTTGCAGTCGCGGCACAGACGGTCGGCAGTTGCAGTCACCAGCTAGCGTCCAAAACGACACCATAATTTCTACCTTAACTTCTTACATAATTTACAGTCTTTAAGTTTGTTTTGTTTTCTTTCTCTAATTAGATATTTCATTAGCTTCGCATTCAGTCTAATTTATGGAACTGAATTTGATAAGAACTGTCAGCTAGACCCCAACTTCCAGCCAGTCATTTAATCTAAAACTAATGTAATATTAAAAAAAATACAGATTACTTACCAGTCATAATAACGACAGACACAATGGTGATGATAAAGAAAGTGTTCTGCCATTCATCCGTGTTGATCTGCACAAATGTGGTCGTAACCAAGAAGCATATTGTCACTATAACCAGGGAGCCTTGTAGTCTCGCCTTCAGGGGCACTCTGGAAGTAATATAATAATCTCACTGATATCTATACTAATATCGACGATGAAGTGCCAATACCTCCTAACTGACATTTTGTCGATTTTTTTATTTTTAATGCGTTGGACATAAAATTGCATTTTGCGTGTACTCGTCAAGACACCTAACTAAATATGTTGATAGTTTTGAGAGAAAATGCTAATAGAAATAGCTGCTAAGTCAATGTATGCATTCATTTAGCAAGACCTGCTGACATTACATCCTAAATTCAAGTGTAAAAAGCTTCTAAATTACTCAACTGTACTATGTATCATATCATATCCATGTTCCCATTACTACAATATTTTCATATTTAGATCTCTGAATTTTCAACGTAACGCGTTTTTTGCTCCTCCTGTAAAATGGTGATTTTGTAGTTAGGAGGTATTGGTACTTCATCGTCGATATTCGTCATCATCGAGCGTTGTCTCAGTTGCAAACCTTTTGGGCCAGGGGTCCGCTTTCTTATGATGATATCTATACTTATATTATAAAGCTGAAGTCTTTATTTCGTTGAACACGCTCAGGAACTAGGTACTGGTCCGATTTGTAAAATTCTTTCAGTGTTAGTTAGATAGCTCATTTATCGAGGAAGGCTAAAGGCTGCTTTTTATCCGGGTGCGCGGAGTAGTTCTTACGTGATACCCCTGGCGGATTACAGTTATAAATATATGCCAAAATTTGTATGTATGTATTGATCTCATTGGCCTGAAAACTACTGAATAGATTTTTATTAAACTTGGCAGTAATGTAGCTTACCTAATATCAAAATAACACATGTATGTACTACTTTTTATCTATGAGCAGAAAGTAGTACTCTTGGTTTTAAAAGTCTCATAGCCAGATAGGCTCAAGGTCAGACAACAACAATTCAAAAATATTTGTCTTTAAGGTGATTAGTAAATAAAATTGCTAATTGATATAATATATTTGTAATCTTTATTATATTGTTGTGAAGTACCAACAGTAATTAGTATTAATTAGTCATTAACTATGAATTTACAAAAACTAATTAGATAGTTGTTTTGCTATTATTTTTACATGTTTGTAGTTTGTCAAGAATGATATTATTTGCTGATTTGTATGTGCATATCAAGAGCTTTATAATCTTAAAATAGATGCCTGATTTTTAATTGTGGTCTGACTACTTTTTGTTTATGGTAATAAGTTATGGGCCAGACATGTAATATAAATAATATTCATCAATCAAACAAACAAGTTTGTGTACTAGAGCAATTACTTGATTTTGCTCACAACTTTGTGTCCCTAAGCAATTATGACCTACACAAAAAGTAAACTATATTATCATCTCTTGGGTACTACCTGTCTACTTTGAAATGGTTATCTTAATCAGTTTATATGTTTTACCAATTTTGTATAACAGACAGACAGATTTAACCTTAGAGTATACATCTATAATAGAGTGCGTCTAACAGGGTACACTCCGGGTGCACAGGTGTGAACATGCGCGATTCTCCTTGTCACCCTCAATCAGTGTCAAAACAGTACCCGTCACATCAAGTTACAGAGCAATATTTTATTTTATTTTTAAGTTAAAATGGTGAAATTTTAAGTTAAAAAGCTGTAAAAAATATTCCAGCAAGCAAAATAAAATATTAATATTTTTTTCAAGCAGTCATTACGTAGTATTTATTTAGTAATTGATTGATTCTCCAAAAAAAATAAGGGTCTGAAAGGGGGTTGCGAGGGACGCGGGGCGGGTCAGCATCACGCGTTGTCAGCGGCCATTTTTCAAATTTCAAATTTCATTGGAACATAGCGTTGTACTAAGTCGATTATTGGATACGATATGTTTTTATCGTGACTTCAAAAGTTGTTCACATTTTCAACCGAATTTAGAAAAGGCGGTTCTTACATTAAGAGTTTGACTGTATGTATGTACGCGATTACCTCACGTTTGGCTGAACCGATTTTGATGCTGATTTGGTGGTATTCAGCATAGTGTGTTTAGACTAAGGAGAAGGTTTTAGGTGCAGACGCCAGCACATCAACCCACCTCAATTTGTCATATTTCATCAATAGATTTTCAACCTTACCACAAAAGTGGAAGGATAATGTTCGATTGGTAAAATTTGATAGATTCGGGTAGTTTGACCTGCTGTCGTCTGTACCTAAATACGATAATAAAAAATAATTCCATTATAGCCCGTACTAATACTAATGTATAGGTAGGTATTTGTCTGGCATTTCTGTAAAAAGTCCTATCAAGATTAATTACCTTTATTTAAGTTCCTACTAAAATGGACTATAGGTATCATTACTCAACTCACTATATTATTTTACAATTATTATTAAACCAAAACAATAATTAAGTTACGTTAATATTATAATTCTAACTATCGATATTCTTGCTGCATCTTAAGAACATCACTATCAAAGCGTTTTACCACAGATAACACACCTGCTCCCGTTCGGCACAAGGGAATTAAGATGACATTATCACTCTATAGGTTACTAATATATACTCTAAGGATTTAACTCTACAGTTAACTAATATTATAAATGAGAAATTTGTTACTCTTTCACACAAAATCTTAGAAATGGATTGATGAAACTTGGCATTGATATACCTTAAATATCAAAATAACACATAAGCTACTTTTTATCTGGGTGCAGGGAGTAAATTCCTCTATAAGCATGTTAAACCGCTGGGACAAGTCTAGGTAACATATTTGTTAGGATTAATAAAAATAAAATCGTACTTACAAGTGTCCATACAAGGAGTTCAGTATGAGGAACAATAAATTAGGAATGGCGGTTGCCACATTGAGGTACGAAGTGAACTCCGCTTGAAATGGAGTCTTGCGGACCACCATCGTAAGATTATTTGGTGTGACATCTCGGAACTTGTACATCCAATACTAGAAACAATGAGAATATACTTTATCAATTGACTATTAAATTGAAAAATAGAATATCACTACTGTTGTACTGCATCATGAAATCAATCTTGTTCATTAAAGTAAAATGGTTTTGTGTAACCAATGTTTTTTGTTGATTTAAGGAAACATTTTGAAGAACCTAGTCAAATTATAGAGTCATGTTTATAATTCTTGTACAAATTATAGCAAATATCTGCAGAACTAGTCAACCTCAAGAATTTATTTTATATTTACACACAGTTATTATTTATCAACAATTCACAAAGAATGCAATGCTAACCATTAGGAATTAGACCCATTCATAGATAACAAATAAGGTCATCTAACAAAAAACCAGGCAAAATAGCATGAAGGTCAATTTCGTGGTCACATTTCAAATATTCGAAAAAAGAATACTCACATCATTGGCGGTGATCAAAAAATTCCAGGGCACTAGTGATGTTACCCCGAATAGGTAGAACAGTATGTATACAATCCAGTAACTGTCTCGAGGCTGTTCGCCAGCGTCCAACACCTTCGTGGAACATGAGTCAGTCACCAGCTCTCGCTCTTCAGAATCGTCAATAACTTCTTCCTCATTCTCAATACTCTCTATAGCGTCAGTATTAATAGACCCTGTCGTATCCATTGTTACCGTATAACACTACGGTTAGATTAATAAACTAAAATTTTCTAATACTCTTCAGTACGTCTTTTTGTTTCTATTCGTAAGTCTTTTCGAGTGTTGTTTCACGATTAAGCACTTGCACATGTATACGTTTTGTTTTAATTAAGGTTTTCAGTCACTTTTCACTTATACATTATGAGAAAATTAATATTATTTAATTATTTTTTGTTCGATCGAATCGAATATTGAATAACAGCTGTCAGCCCATGCGTCAAACAAATTGAACTGATTCACAACCACAGAATATTCAGAAAATTACAATTGACTGAACGAATATTATTGTTCTGACGATCGAACGCAACTGAATGAATGATTTTAACAACAAAACGCGCGTCGCTTCTTCGACCAATCACAGACTACTAGTGATGCGCGGTTAAAATAGGTTGGAACTACGCTACGAGGAACGTTAATTTGTTTGTTTTCATTGAAAATGACTGTAATTAATATTCAGTAAAATATACTCGTTAATGACTATATTATCTTATAAAGGTTTCTGTTTGCTTCTTAGGCTTGCACTTTAGTCTGCTTTTTCCTCTTTAAAAAATAATCGTGATTGGTCGTTTGAAAAGGACAGTTCTAGAACTTAATAAATATTTATCAAAATAAAAATAATAAAAGGTAAAGAAAAAAAACATCGATGTGTTATTGATGGTGATTATGTCTTATTGATTGTAGCCTGATTGGACAAAGCAACTATTTGGACAAAAAAGTTATGGCATGTTATGATAGGAAAATACAGAACATGTTTAAATAAAAAAATATGGATCATTTAAATAAAACATGTTTTGTTATGAAAATACTGTGTCAAATTTTATTAATATTTCATCAGTTGATTAAATCATTATATTTGTCAAACTAACTAAACCCTTAATTATGATTTACTATTATTCTTGTACAATTTACATTTAAAGCATGAACATTAGGTCGTAATATTTTGATACATGTAATCATGTAAAAAAACTTAATTATAAATATTTATAAAATAAGGCAGTAAAATATTTATTAAATACAGTCGAAAACATTAAAGTGATAAGCTGAAGATAAATAATAAAGCTTCGTTTTATACAGAACACGAAAAAATAGTTATAGTCGCGAGTTTATAGGGTCTCTGTAAAAGCAATCAGAAAATCTATATAAAATAACATCAATAAGATTACGATTTAAAATTAATTACATTTTATAACTATTGTATATGGAAAGACTGTATCTTATATCTAATTTATAGTTACCTACTTAAATAATTTTGTCGAATAAACATTGTTAAGACATTCAACACTTAAGGACGGACGTGCGAAAAATACGTATCTAATATTGCATCATAAACATTAATTACAATTACAGTATACGCCTTTTAGGTACCTACTCCTTTTGTGATACATGCAAATATATTTTACTTAATAAAAACTTATTAATAAGACATCCGTTTGTCCATAAGGCGCAGCATTAGAATTTAATTTGTTTACTTCATTATGAGATCGATCACCTCTGGTAATTTGCAAAGTCATTATGACTTAAAATACTTTATACATACACATATTAACTAAATTACCTATAGGGACAGAATAAGATAAAGTTGGAATGTCAGAAGTATAGAAGGCACTTTTATAAATAACGCACATGAAACTAAATGCAAGAAAAATAAAATATCTCGATAAAGACATCATAAATCAGTCTTTTCATTGCTTTTCTACTTTACGATAGGATGGTGTGATCAACTCCTTTATATATACTATTTAATAAAATCGTTACGGCCATGTTTTGGCCGTGTTAAGTAACACTTATTCGTCATATTTCGTTATTAACGTTCACTACATAGCAGTTTCCAACGGCTGACTGTGTGACCTGCTAGCTTCCGACATAGGGATCGGACTAGTATCGGCATCTTCGAAGTCGAAATTCGTTTCTAGTAACGCCTCAGATTTAGATCTGTGGTGTAATTCCGGTAATGGCGAATCATCAAACTCCCTGGAAAGATCTTGAGGACTTGAATCATAGCTGGGTATGTTATCAGATGCAGTGGTATCGTATGCACTGGAATATACCGGTGGGTGAGGTGGGCTTGGTAGATTATCTTCGTAATATTGCTGCTGATCTAAAAAATAGATAAAAGATTAGGTACCGTATAAATTTAACATACACGTTTTTTTTTACAAATAGGTATCACAAAAATAACGTCGTTCACTTTCTCAACCAATAGTTATTGCACTGCACTAGTACTATTATTTAGTTCGGTCTTTTACTGTTAAATTCGAAAAGTCTAAACGGATTTACAAAAGCGCGGGACTTTTTTTATAGATTTTAAGATTTGCCTTGGATGGAGTCTTTGATTATATAAATGCCATTTATATAATCAAAGGGATGGAGTATAATCTACAGAATTTTACTGATTTACGTTGCATGATTAATGTAAGTGTATTCTGCTGTATTTTTTTTATTTAAGCGCTCACAGTTAGAATGCTACAAATTAGTTCTACGTAATTTATATATTTACCTGCAATATTATTTCTTTGCCCAAAAGTAGTAGTCGGCACGGCTCCTGCTTGTGGCTGCTCCGGCATTTTGGACCTCAACTCCATTAGGAAGGACAGTTTAGGCTGCGCGCCGTAACTGGCTGGCGGAGCGCCGTACGGGCCGTATATCTTGCCCACTCTCTCCAGCTGCCTCTTCATAGTGTCACCATCTTCAGAGTTGTCCCTCAACGGCAATGTGTCTGACGTAAAGTACTGGGAGTCACTCCGAGGCGACAACGTGTACTCGTCAGGAGGCGATCTCATTCCGTCCCCGTGATGTAGTATAGGTATTTCTTCTGTAGCCACCGTATTTATTGACGGCGCCCCACTCGCTGTACCTGAATTGTCTCTATAACCTTCATTCCTAAATGCTAGGTTATACGGCCTAGTGTTGTTCTGTGGCACGGAATATTCAGGAGTTATAGGTTTCTTTACAAATGTGGAGTGTGTGAGCGGCATCACGTTTGGATTAGGGTTGTGGGCCTCGTAGATGTCGAAACTTTGGTTGTCGTCCATTGAGGAGTTGAACTGGCTCTTTTCCATCGACTCCATTGATGTTGTTGAGGCTAGCATTTTTCTGTAGTCTGAGCCTTTTGTTAACGTGTCGGTTGAGCGGGTACTCTGTAGAAAGAACATAGTTAATTTACTATTTGGCAGTCTACATACATTGAACTTAGTTAAAATGATAATGGGTGAGATCTTACCATCTGAGCAAGTTTTCTTCTGTAAGGCGTATCAGGGAAACCACCATTAATGCTGCCGATGGACCGGACTGAATGCAGTGACTGCCGAATCGAGTTGCGCCGCTCTAATCTTTGGACATGTCTGCGGAAAAAATACAAATGGACATGAGGACAGGACTAAAGCACATCTGTTTCGCAGATATCATAATAAAACTATAGACATTCCAGGAACTGGATAAGATACGATAGTCCTGATTGAGGATGGAGGTAACAAACCTGTGTTTAGACTTGGAATACCAGCAGATAAGAGCAGCTCCAACTAACAAGACGGCAGCTATCAATACTCCAATGAACGCCACAGCCAGAGTATCTCCACGCCACGACATTGGGTCGATCATTATCTTCGGATCTGGGAATTGATATTATTTGATCGAGTAATTATAGAATTACTTACGTAACAGCTAAAAAAATACTAAATCATAATCGCTATAAATTGTAGAAGACTTTATTCCCAAGTAAGGGTTACCTAGAGAAAAAGAAAGTCAAAAAAGCACTCACCAATTTCGCAAATAAAAGCATTCTTCTGATTACAGTCAGTGATTTCGACATTCGAAAATGCAAACGAAGTGCACTGAGTAACATAGTCGATATGGTTGACCCAAACTCGGTCTCCGTATTGGAACCACTGATTTTGACGGTTGATAAACTCGTAAAGCGCCGCGTAGTTCCCTGTTACGTACGGCATTGATGCGTTATCCGACTGTAAAAAAAAGGTCGTAAAAAACTTGTTTTGTGTAAACTAGAAACCGGTTGCCACCCTAAGGGTAAGAAACCATAAAAAGACAAGGGATAATAATATGACTAATGGACTTTCGGTCTCAGAAATATTTTTTTGTTGCCTTTTTTCAATGGCAATAAAATGGAGCTGGCCAAATTTTGTCAAATTAAGCCTATTATAATTTAATTTATGATCATAAAAAGTGTGAAAGAGGAATCTTCATTCAAACTTTTTTTGCGTGACTTATGGGTATCATAAAACGCAGTCAGTAAAAGGTTTCTAAAAAATGCTTACCAAACAGAACAACCTCGCCTCCTCGTACGTCATCGGAGCCCCAACGTACATATAACAGGTTCCAGCAACCGCGTCCCAACCCGGAGGGCATTTTCCTCCACCCAGGACCGTTTGGTTATTCATGTAGAACGGCCTATAGTCCACCTCTAACAGCATAGGGTTATCACTCTGGTCTCTGATACGACCCGCCACGGCTAATGTTTCGTTGTAACTCCAGAAATTGTGCTTTGCGTCGATTCGCGTACGCCACAAGTCAAGGGAACTAAAATTATAAAAGGGAAATTTGGAGTTTATCACAATAAACGCAATGTGCGAATGATTTAGTATAGTAGTTAAATTGGTGTTGAAGTGACTACAGTGCTTACACTAAGTTAAAACAAATAACCAAAGTAATTATGACGAAGAATGGTGTAGGTAGTGCTATTAGAAAACATTTTAACGATGCCATTAGTGGTTCAAACAGCTCTATGCAAAATAATAATTATATACCCTTTTTTTTTATATCGATGGGAAATCATCAGTATGACCCCTCCCGCTGTGGGTGACAGCGGAAGGGAGAGTCAGACTTTTACTGACTAAAACCCACCGTGTTCCTTCGGGAGCCCTTTGTGTGCCAGGGCCGCGGTAACTCTTTCGAACAACCCGCAGCCCCGACGGGCAATAATTATATACCCTGATTGCTAAAAGTATTTAGTTGTCGGTAAGATGAAGAAGAATATAGTAACGAAATAATATCTGGCTAATAGATTGTGTCAAAAATAAAGAAGAGGTAAAATGGCAAAGCTTAAAGTTTGAAATATAGTCCATGCTACACCCTACTGCATCAAAGGAAGCGTGCAAGTGGTGAAAAGGCTTATCCAATTAGAACTAGATTTAGTGTATAAGTGCAAGAATGATATGATGAACCAAAATTTTGATCGTAAACTCACCTCATGACAGTTGGATTATAGTCAACAAAGCTATTGTCCGGGTAGCCATGCAACAAAAACATGCAAGATAATTATATTTCTTATAAATATGCTTAATTAACATGCGGGGGATAAAGCATAAATATTTTATTCCGAAACGGCAAAGATATAAATAAAAATAATGAGAATATCATCGAGATATACTAGAATTTAAACCTGTTCCAAAAATACTTCGTGATTGTTCTAATAAAATGACCATTTTAATTAATACTTCGTTTAGAACCCGCGAAAATTTACCAAAAGCAATAAGAATTATTAATCACAATATCGAAGCTATTATTCCAATCACTGGTATCTGGAGATAGTACTTACATAGATCTATTGACCGTGATCATTTCGTAATCATTGTCTGGGTTGAAGAATATGTTGTCGACGTAGTTCTGACCTGCTGTTCCTGCAACTACTGTGGCTCGTCCTTCTCTGTCAGTAGCGTAGTTTCTGAAATGACGATTAAATAAATAATCTGTGAATTAAGTTTTATATAGGAAGTCCACAAATTCACATGTTAAACTTGACATGCGTGTATTCTCTAAAAGACAAATCATCTTACTTGTAAAATCCGTTATGCGAAGTGGTCTGATAAATAGGCAGCCTGACTTTATCGAAGCCTGAAACCTCAAGGATCCTCATGCCAGTATTATCATGAACATAGTTGTACGTGAAGTTGGAGACCACCTGTCGTAGGATGATGACGTCACTGAACTGAACTCTGTTACGAGTGAAGTAGTTGCGATATATCGTAACCTCTTGGTATGGTGATGATTGACGTCCTAGAAAAACACATTACCAATATAATAGAAATTTAATAAGTTATACTAAAATAAAAGATTGTGATTGGAACTAACTACATACCTTCGACTTTGAGACAAGGAAGATCATGGTTAGCGAAGAACAAGTTGTTATGTATCCATCCACGGAGCGAAGTGGCTGATCCTCGAGAATCTGCTCTGACTAATAATCCTCCCACATTATTGCGTACCAGGTTGTTCTGGAAGTAAACAATTAATTAATAAGATTTAACTTTAGTGCATCTTCTTATCAAAATACCGGTGTATCTTTTTAGATACTTACTCTAAATACCAGTGTCTGCGTATTCTGCACATCTACCCTAACAGCTGCTGGGCATGAAGTGAAGTTTCCATACAACTTCAGACAGTTGTCTTTAATCTCATTCCTTGTGATAGCCACCAGAGGATTTACTTCACCAACGGACTGATATGTGATTGCTCCATCTCTGTTCTTGATGAATTCACTGCTCGATATATTGTGCTGGACATCACGGTCTAAAAAAAATAAACGTGATAAGTAAAAACCAACCATATGACTATGTAATATTTGGTTACAATATAGGATGGTCAAATACTTACTGAAACCAATAGCTGATATCGGTAAAGTAACAATCTCCGCAATAAATCCATGGACAGCAGATGCTCCATTTGCGAACAACGAAACGCTCAAACTCGCACCTTCAGTCTTGAAGAGCTTCTTTTCGTCAGGAGATCCATTTTCCAAATAACCGATCATCGGTGCCGTGATATTGTAAATATCACCATCATAAAGTGATAAAGAGTCACGTTTGCCGTAGTTTTGAGTATGGTTAAAAAGATTGAACTGAAGTAATCTAAATCCAAATGGTTTTACTCGAAACATACTCTTGAATATCTTAACACAGTTCACAGGATTGTTGTCATACTTGTAGTACAGCAAGACCCGCTCTTCAACCGTGATCATCTTGGTACTATCGCAAATATCGATAAGCGAANCCCTTTTTTTTTATATCGATGGGAAATCATCAGTATGACCCCTCCCGCTGTGGGTGACAGCGGAAGGGAGAGTCAGACTTTTACTGACTAAAACCCACCGTGTTCCTTCGGGAGCCCTTTGTGTGCCAGGGCCGCGGTAACTCTTTCGAACAACCCGCAGCCCCGACGGGCAATAATTATATACCCTGATTGCTAAAAGTATTTAGTTGTCGGTAAGATGAAGAAGAATATAGTAACGAAATAATATCTGGCTAATAGATTGTGTCAAAAATAAAGAAGAGGTAAAATGGCAAAGCTTAAAGTTTGAAATATAGTCCATGCTACACCCTACTGCATCAAAGGAAGCGTGCAAGTGGTGAAAAGGCTTATCCAATTAGAACTAGATTTAGTGTATAAGTGCAAGAATGATATGATGAACCAAAATTTTGATCGTAAACTCACCTCATGACAGTTGGATTATAGTCAACAAAGCTATTGTCCGGGTAGCCATGCAACAAAAACATGCAAGATAATTATATTTCTTATAAATATGCTTAATTAACATGCGGGGGATAAAGCATAAATATTTTATTCCGAAACGGCAAAGATATAAATAAAAATAATGAGAATATCATCGAGATATACTAGAATTTAAACCTGTTCCAAAAATACTTCGTGATTGTTCTAATAAAATGACCATTTTAATTAATACTTCGTTTAGAACCCGCGAAAATTTACCAAAAGCAATAAGAATTATTAATCACAATATCGAAGCTATTATTCCAATCACTGGTATCTGGAGATAGTACTTACATAGATCTATTGACCGTGATCATTTCGTAATCATTGTCTGGGTTGAAGAATATGTTGTCGACGTAGTTCTGACCTGCTGTTCCTGCAACTACTGTGGCTCGTCCTTCTCTGTCAGTAGCGTAGTTTCTGAAATGACGATTAAATAAATAATCTGTGAATTAAGTTTTATATAGGAAGTCCACAAATTCACATGTTAAACTTGACATGCGTGTATTCTCTAAAAGACAAATCATCTTACTTGTAAAATCCGTTATGCGAAGTGGTCTGATAAATAGGCAGCCTGACTTTATCGAAGCCTGAAACCTCAAGGATCCTCATGCCAGTATTATCATGAACATAGTTGTACGTGAAGTTGGAGACCACCTGTCGTAGGATGATGACGTCACTGAACTGAACTCTGTTACGAGTGAAGTAGTTGCGATATATCGTAACCTCTTGGTATGGTGATGATTGACGTCCTAGAAAAACACATTACCAATATAATAGAAATTTAATAAGTTATACTAAAATAAAAGATTGTGATTGGAACTAACTACATACCTTCGACTTTGAGACAAGGAAGATCATGGTTAGCGAAGAACAAGTTGTTATGTATCCATCCACGGAGCGAAGTGGCTGATCCTCGAGAATCTGCTCTGACTAATAATCCTCCCACATTATTGCGTACCAGGTTGTTCTGGAAGTAAACAATTAATTAATAAGATTTAACTTTAGTGCATCTTCTTATCAAAATACCGGTGTATCTTTTTAGATACTTACTCTAAATACCAGTGTCTGCGTATTCTGCACATCTACCCTAACAGCTGCTGGGCATGAAGTGAAGTTTCCATACAACTTCAGACAGTTGTCTTTAATCTCATTCCTTGTGATAGCCACCAGAGGATTTACTTCACCAACGGACTGATATGTGATTGCTCCATCTCTGTTCTTGATGAATTCACTGCTCGATATATTGTGCTGGACATCACGGTCTAAAAAAAATAAACGTGATAAGTAAAAACCAACCATATGACTATGTAATATTTGGTTACAATATAGGATGGTCAAATACTTACTGAAACCAATAGCTGATATCGGTAAAGTAACAATCTCCGCAATAAATCCATGGACAGCAGATGCTCCATTTGCGAACAACGAAACGCTCAAACTCGCACCTTCAGTCTTGAAGAGCTTCTTTTCGTCAGGAGATCCATTTTCCAAATAACCGATCATCGGTGCCGTGATATTGTAAATATCACCATCATAAAGTGATAAAGAGTCACGTTTGCCGTAGTTTTGAGTATGGTTAAAAAGATTGAACTGAAGTAATCTAAATCCAAATGGTTTTACTCGAAACATACTCTTGAATATCTTAACACAGTTCACAGGATTGTTGTCATACTTGTAGTACAGCAAGACCCGCTCTTCAACCGTGATCATCTTGGTACTATCGCAAATATCGATAAGCGAAAACAGGTGATAAGGAAGATTCAAATCTTTAAGGGGCGTAAAACTGGATTCATCAGATTCCCTACCTTCCCCATTCAACGATATGGCACTAACACCTTCCCCTAATATATCATTCACAGAATTAAACATCATATTTACAGAATCGGTGGGTGATATTAAATTAATACCATGATGAGCGCATTTTGTTATATTTACATTCTGTATTCTAGGATTCTTAATTATACTTTGTACGGCTGGAGATTTCTCATTGTGCAGTATACCAGCACCAATTATTTGCACGTGAACTAATTCACTTTCAGATTTTTTCATTGTTTCGTGTGTATGATGGTCGTGAATACGGTGCTCGTAAAGAGAATACTCGAATTCAGGATTTGCAAATCTTATGCCACCCCAATATTCCAGATTTTCTTCTAAGTTTCTTGTACCACAGTGAATGAACACGAACTCAGAATCCCATTTACATTCATGTCTATGACCATAAAGTTGTCCATTCAGTCTTATTGGGCATTCTTCATAACGATCTTCCGTGCCGACACACTGCAAAGGCTCTGGCCAGGACCAAATCCTCGACAAAGAATTACTATGATATTCGACACGCCTGTCATGAGCAAAAAACACGTTTATTGGATCGAAACCCAACTCCCTGCACACAACTTGAGCATTTCTTTCTGTAAAGCGATTATCACACATGGGTACCCATTGAAGAGTGGTTTTATTATAGTATTCGAGAAAACCCTCATTCGTTCTTTCAGCTGAATTATCGTTGATAGAACAGTTTCTTCCAGTACATAACCTTATAGAGTTCGGTATAGTCAGTGATTCTAGTTGACGCCTTTGTTTGTGGTGGCTTGAAGAGTACTGATTAACGTCTCTCTTTTCTATCCTATAAATTTCTGCATTAGTTGCTCGCGTCATTGGTCGCATAACTATAGGTGCTTGACTATGACCTATTGCCTGAAGGTTACCCATTACGAGTATACCAACATTAGGGGCAAATTCCAAAATTACACCTGGACTTATTGTTAAAATTGCATCTGGCATTACAGTGATATCAGCCTTCACCGTGTATGGAGCAATTCTGGATTCAATGGTAAAGTTTGATAACAATCTGCCTCCCAGTTCGTTTGTATCCACAATTATTTCTGGGCTAAATGAAGCTGATACACTAGAATCAATACTATCTTCAAGTAAATACGGTAGGTACGTCGCAATAGCGTGGTTATTCCAATCATCAAAATCGAAGATCTGATTCCTAATGTCTTTTTCTACCGTGCTTCCCCACCAGTTTTCAGTTACATCTAATAAGTTATTGATCTTTGCTGTTTTAATTCCGGCCAGGAGTGTGTACTCCAGGGCATTATTTCCGAATAAGTTCCTGCTTACTTTAACTTTCTGTATTCCTTTGAATCCGATCACGTATGTCGGCTCAACATTCCTTATTAAAGCACCTCGACTGATTTGTGCCAACGTATGCCTGTTATTCTTCACTTGGTTGTATATGAAAAGAGCATAAACTAAGCCCATAATTTCACTTTGACTGTCCATGTGAAATTTCACCATAAACTGTCCATTATTCCTTTCAATAAAGTTTCCATCAATCATCATCTTCTTTTCCATTCCTTGTACGGATATAAGCCCAGTCTTGCAATTGTTGTCGGTGAATATATTCTTTGTTATGTTAACTTCGGCAAAATGACCATCTACAATCAAAGCGAAGTTTTGATTGTTACGCCACGTATTATTGTGCATGTAGACGGAATGTGTAAAGTTTTCATTGTACTGCCAAACATATGGTAAGCTCACGTCGAAACCACCCTGTTTATTTCTTTCTATTGTATTATCCTGTAATATGTAGTGATACAAATTATTGGAGCTTCTCAAATCTCTAGCAAAGTGGAATATTCCTTTTCCATTATCTGTGATCAAACTGCTGTTGACCATAATAGTGATCTCCGTTATGTTACTTTCGTGTATATCCCAGAATGGAGTATTGACGTAGATGGCTTCCTCTTTATTGTGTGCAATCTCACAGCTGAATATCTTAATACTTTCATTAGCTTTCCGTAAAAAGTGGTCACCTAATTCATTTAAATAACGATTGTAGTACAAAGCTTTGATTCCTTTCGTATTTCCTTTTATTTTAGTGTTGACTACTTGTAGTGTAGGCACAGGCCCTCTTACTATTCTGTTTCTAAGATTTTGTACCGGAGCTATGATCGTGCTCACAACTAACACGACGCCTCCTAGAGCATTCGTTCCACTTTCATATGTTATGACTACGCCAAAGCTGCTGCTTGTTGTCGGAAATGTCGACAGATCACGATCCAGGCACCACTTAACACTCGCTTCGTTTATATTTTGCGAATCAAAAATGCAAATATTTTCTGTTGAAAAGTTATGTATAGGATTAAGAAGTTGAAGTCCAAGAACGTAACCCGGATTGCATTTTATATTGTAAGTTTTTGAAACATTTTCTCCTTGTCGCTTTGTAAAAACGATGTGCCTTGTTTCACCATTTACTAAGCTTATGTCAGTTTCATACTGTGGAATCATGATTGGGTGATAATTAGATTCGTCCATGTTGAATCCAGGATCCAAATTAAACCAGCCAGCAATTTCTCTTTGCTGTGGACCAGGAATATGTGGGTTGTGTGAAATTCCGGCTAAATTATTATTTTCTATCACAGAACCATATACTTTTAGACCCAGTTGCTTGAAGCTAATACCGCTTCCTCTGTTATTGCTAAACTCTGAGTTACGTACTGTATTAACTGCATCAGCTCCGTATAAATCTGAATACAAAATACCTAGACCGTCGTGGTAATTATTGGTTATTCTGATACTTTCCAAGCTATGACGAGCAAAATCTATCTGGAGAGCTGGTTTAAAAACATTTGAAGAGTAATCCAAAAGTCCGGCTTTTTCTACTGTGACATACTGTAAATCTGCTCTTTCGGATATAACACTGAATCTAACCCCAGCCCAGCTTGTTTCATAGCATCGGATGCCAACATCATTCTCATGTGTACAAGAATTTTCAAAATGATCTTTAGTTTCAGCTTTACATTTTGTAATATCGTTGTCAAATTCTGAGCATTCAACGTTGGATAAAATAATATCTTCTGTCATACCAGCTGATGGTATTTCATTAGGTTCCAGGAACCAATCATCGGGATTCAAAGCGAGGCCGAGTTGATTGCAGACTAACGCCGCGTTAATTATGTTCCACCTGTAATTGCAGACCGTGCCCCATTTATCATCGAGCCTCACTTGCAACCGACCTTCATGCTGTGTTCTGCCTCCTAAAAGTCTTATTGGCACAACAGGCTCGGTATACCCAGGTGTAGTCGGTTCAAAATCCGTTTCATAAACACTTTCGTTAGTCATCACAACTTCTTCTTTTAAGGTAAAAGTAATATCATTGGGACGTTTTCCTCTTGCGTCTATTTTCCCAGCAACCATTATTCCTATCGCTGGAGGGAATTTTAATGTGACACCTGATTGTAATACTAATTTACCTCCAGGACGAATGTTAATGTCTTTATCAACATCGTATTCCCCTTGACGCAGTATTTCTATTCCTTCGACTTCACCTCCAACTGTAAAGGTACCGGGTACATTAAATTGAGGCACGTAAAGTGAATTATAATTAATTTGTGTTGCTCCTGGGTTACTACTATGCAATAGATATGGCATATAAACAATTTTGGCCAAGTTATATCGATCTTTCCTGTGGAATAGTCTGTTGTAAACCTTTTCCTCTTCACCGAAGCCAAGCCAGTTATAGGTACAGTTTAATATCTTACTCTGATCTTCCACATGCGAGCCGATCTCATATTGAGCTTCTGGGTTATTTATGATATTTCTGAAAACATCGATATTACTCGATGCTAGGACAATCGTCGCAGCAACTCTACTTCTTGGAGTCAACCTCGATGATATACCTTCTAGAGGTTCATACGGTTCTCGTACTTTATTATCTCTTAGGAAGTTTCTAGAAAAAAGTATATACTGTAAATCACTATACGGTGATAATCCAAGATTTACTACGAAGGGGCCCTTATTTCCAAAAAAGTAATTGTGTTGTATATGGAATCGGGCTGGTAAAATTTCGAACTCTTCTAAATATTTCCCTTCTATTCTGTTTAAAATAACAATTGCACCATAATTGCCATGTTCAAAATAATTATATTCAATCCTTCCGTTTGTATTGAGTGCCGGTTGGATTTTTAGAGGTACTCTTTGGTTTTCGTAAAATCTATTGTGACCTACTTGCAAATTGAGCAATCTAGTTGGATTATTAAGTCTCCAACAAGTAGATATTTCTACCGTACTTTCAGCGCTAGTGTTAAACCAGTTTCCAGTTATATTAACCCAGCTGTCACCACAAAAGTTTCCATGTAATATTCCTACGTCTAAGTTTTTGAATATTTCTGAATATTCAACTGCAGTTGTCTGGTTAACTGGAATGTATTCCGTTTCTTGAGTATTATTTAACCATACAGCTATACCATAGCCTTGGTTAGAACTTAAAATACTTCTTGATATGTTTCTGTTCCCTCCAGTTACGGTAATGTTGACACCATCACCTTGGTTAAATGATATTCTACTTTCCGTTACATTTACATCACCAGCCCCGCTCACAACTTGAAGACCAGCAACATGATTATTATTAGATATTGAGGTACGATGTATGTGAATTTGCGATCTTAAGTTTTCTATTACCACGCCTCTACCATTGTTATCGGATATAATTGTATCGGTTACATTTAAATCGTACGTTTTGCTAATACCTGATGTTAACCTCAAAAAACCAGTAATATCCGTCCTCGTGTTAGCTCGGAATCTCACGTACATGCGGTTCCTTGTCGACGTAACACTCTGTGGTCGCGTGTGATTTCTAATATTGAATGCTGTTAAAAGCTTGTCATCTGTTGTTAATCCATCGTAAACAAATAGTTCACCTGTATTGTTTTGATTAGTAAGCAGTTTAATGAAACTCAAAGTCAAAACATGATCCGGTCGAGTGTAAAATTTCTGATGGCAATCTCTCTCCATATTAGAATATCTTGATTGTTCAATTGACATTTGAATAGGAAACGTCTGGCTCGGTGTTGATGCTAATGTGCATAAATCGAATATTTCACTCCTGTCGAATCTCTCATCGATGTTCATTTCGTGCACCACGTATTTGACCCCGTCGCCACCATTGTCGTGGATCAAGCAATTCTCGATCTTGGCCATACCATACGTAGAGTTCACATACACGCCATATCCTCTATTGTTTTGAATCGTGCAATTATTTATAACGATGGGAGCGTTGGGTGACGTCACATTTATCGCGTTGAAGGCGGAGTTAGATATTTCTATGTCTTCCATGACCGGTGGGACTCCTATAACATCTAAGGCGCTTGTTGCATTGTTATCTCTACCTAAACCAGCATATTTTATAGTGATATGCATCAGTCTGGACATTGATGTAGGAACGTAAAGAGTATTTGCTGCAGTGAGAATTCGTTCAAAGATAGCATTTTCGAAGCGTATCCCTCTCCAATGTCTTCTAGAGTTAGCAAGATCATTAACATCATGGTGGGGTGAGCATTGGATTGCTAGATCGGGATGGTAGTCGCAAACGCCTGAACCGAGTTGTCTGGAGTTCCAGTCACATTGGAATAAGTCGTATTCTGTTCCTTTACATTTAGGCTCTTCAAATAATAATCTTGCTCTTCTTCCGGGCTGGCGATCGATCCAATTGTAGAAAGATCCTCCCATGAAGCCTAATTGCCTGCAGGCCGTCTCCATATCGTTGACAGTCCAACTGAAAAAGAAGAAAACATAAGTAAGTATGAATAATCAATTCAATCAAATAATAATTAAAACTTCAGTGTAGTATGTCATTCTTTTTATACTTACTTTCTGGAATTTGTGCAGACTGATCTCCATTGTCCCCGATGTAACAGTTGAACTCTTCCTGCTAAGATAGATGGTCCGTCCACCAGACGGATATCTGGTATAGGCTTTGAGGATCTATTAGGTTCTTCAGTACTTGTGAAGGTTATCCCCTTTTGATGTTCACCCTGAAATTAAATGGATTATTATGTTAGGACACCAAATAACATGCGTAAAATTTGAGAATTCATGTTTGAATGGGAAGGGACCAATAATTCATTTTCTAACCAAAGTTCTGGGGGAAACCAAATATACAAATGGATGCTATTATTGATTACGAACTTTACAATAAAATGATTACACGAACGATTTCCTTAATCGACACCTAAAGTTACGTTGGCCAAGAAAACGAAAGCAGCGTGAAAATTTTTATGCGGAACAAAACCAAAGTTTATGCGATCTCATGCACAATTGAAATTGTGTACTTTCTCACAGTCAAGAAAATCGGAACATCCGGAAATATTGGTTTTGGACGATTACACATTTTGAAATTAAATATTTTTTAGGCAAACTAAAATGAGGACACACAACTGCCCTACATTTCGATATGGATCAAAGATGTCACTATAACAGCGTCTTATAAGTGAAAGGGATGTGCAACGTGCAAATGTAATGTTCACATTGTATTGTTCTGTATTTCACAAGGCATCGATTAGAGAGTCGGCCAAGCGCACAAGGGGTAAACCAAGAAGAATAGGCGGATGTCTAAAACACATTTAGCAATATTATTGATAGTTGTTAAAAAATAGGTTCATGGTATATTCACCTGCGCGTGAAGTAACTGCACGGAAAGACCGACAAAAATACAAACAAGTATAAAGCAGACGGGATGTCCAAATAGAGAAAAAGTTTGTTATCTCTGCAAAACGGATGGTAGCTAGCCAAGCGTAGGCGATGATGATAAATGGAGTTTTGTTAAAAAAGGTTGCATTGCAATATATTATTTTGCAAACTAAAATTATAGGAAGACAGACAATTTGTCAGTTTTTTTAAGATTTAGTAAAGTTATAAATCCTTATCATCCAGATCTACAAGTTTTAAATGAACTAATTTTTCGGTACCATAGACAGACTCGTCGTTTCATTTGTGATAGGATAACATTGTACAAAAATATTTGTTTTTAATTAAGTTACAATTAATTGTTATCTATCAGCCAACTGTCAGAAGGACAATACGCTAGAAGTAGGCTAGATTGTGTAAAATGCATATATTGACATTAAATTATTCAACAATGGTCATCGACACGAATGCAACAGTCACATGACATCATACCGTGACTGCGCTCGCGTCGTATGCGCACGTACGATGCGCCCTTGCACTTCGTCGCAATGGCTTCCTGCCTTTTCACACCACCCTATTCATGCAGTCACGATCTACTGCCCAACTGTTACCTAACCGTCGCTAAATTGGAATGTGCATGATGTAATTCCGATTAGGGGAACGACCGACAATACACCAACTTAATTGACACATAAATATCGGTCTAAAAAACTTATGTTTGCGAAATGGAGTCCTACTTTTCAGCAATTTAATGCAGTAGAAAGTTTTGTGTGGTTTTGTCAGATGAATGAACAGATATTTATGCTAAACGATCTACTTGTGAATGGTCTAGTCTAGACGTTGTCGCCAGTGGTTAGCATGTAGGCGTTGAGTATTTCACAATATGCTCACTACCCTAAAACCCAGAATTTGATTTTTACAAAACCTTTGATCCAAAAAATAAATAAGAAGTAGGTACGTAATAGTAATAGTACGTATATCGAATGTGTTCCCCTTTTTACCCAAATTTGAAAGGAACAAGTAAACTACAGCCTCGCGTGAACACGACAAACCGATACCCAAAAGGCTTTTTATGATTCCGTACACGTCACCGAATATTTTAAGGCAGGTCGCCAGACGTCCGTTAAATCGTTACGCGTGGCTAACTATCTGCTTCGAGTAGGCTACGAGTCATAAAAAACCCCCACATAAGATCAAACACCGGTAAAGAAACTAAAGGACGAGGCAAGGACACCGGTTTGAACTGTGAGTCAGCACTAAAGCGTGGTAAGTATTTAAATACTGTGTTTCTTTTATTATTGGACATGTTTAACAGGGAACTTGGGTGCTGTAGCATTTTCTTTAAGAGTGGAATTTCAAGAGTGGAGTCTCAGTCTTGCTAAAACAGGCAGCACAGAAGAAATAAAACCGGGTTCGAAGTTTGAAGGTCACAAAAAACTGATAGCCAATATTCACATTTACGCAAGCAATAAGAATCTAGATGGGCAGGCACACCAAACTTGATTGTTAAATTGGTATAAGTGCCTATACTTTTTTATTAACGTTACGCAATTCGCTGGCAATGACATATGATATCAGCCGGCTGTAGGCTGTGAATTTGGAAGCGTGTTTATAGTTTGCGATTTTGAAAGGTGAGCTTACCGTTCAGGTTACCAAGGCTGCAGCCTAACTGCACTTTATAGATAGGCTAACTCCTTAAGGTCTTAAAAGCCTGCACGTAACTAATGCAGAAGTATCGATTTAAAAAAATATAAAATTGCGACCGTGATTTGGTGAAAGTTAACCTACATGTATCAGTATCATATTCAAGTTCAAGATTATATTATTCTATGAAGGTCAAAGTCAGCAAAGTAATGCGATAAACGTTACATGAGCATACTATTGCATAATATAGCATGAGTTCGCTAGAAGGTATGATTGGAAATTGGACAGTGAGTTGTTTTTCGATGATTGTAGCGTTCTTCGTGATGATTCGGATTATGACTTTTCTGATAAATACAGCATTTAAATGTGCGTAACCTTTACACATGATATGTAATTTGAAAGAATTCGTCATGGATCGTGCTTGTTGACATTTTCAATTCGAATATAACTCTCTTGTATCTTATCAAAGTGCATTTGTGTAGTGCTTTCAGCGGCTTATTCCCGATCTTCCCCATTATGCCTTCAAATATAAACGTTGATAAACAAAACACTAACGATAAACTTACACCAACTTGGCATTAGTATAACTATGGGACATTCAAGGCAAATTCCAAGTCTGATGGCGACGACTTCCTGTGAGGGCCGCGTCGCGTGGAATCACAAATGAGGGTTCACGACAGGTGAAGATAGGTAGGTAGGTACTGTTTTAGTAAAAATATTTGTATATTGTCATGTGTACCTATTATTTACGTAAGCACATGGTTATATACGTATAGTAGACAACCTTCGCTATTGTCGAATGGGCTATAATGTTAGCAATAACATTGTTTTCAATTAAAATTTAAGCGTTTCGTGGCTACTGTTGGCCGCACGTGCTTTGGTATATGTTAAGAATCTACAAACTCTGTTAATTAAGCTTCTTGTGCACTAATTACAAAGGGCCTGATCACTAAGTCTCTGATTAGAGGAGAAATTCTCTAACAAAGTGCCTGGACTAGCGGTCCGTGCTTCCGCCGATTTCTCCGTGCACCATGCCTCACCATGGATCGTGCTCGTTATCCGCCAAGTAATTTATACAACTGCTATTTATGGCTGTCTGGATTCCCATGGATCGGTCACGCTGGCTGGTTTAAAAGTAACCACGTTTCTACTACCTATGCCTATAGGCTGTAGGGACTTAATCAAAACAAACAGTTACAGCAATATCTTTCCTGGTTTGAAATACGACTTTGGTCAGTCGAAGAAAATAAATAACGTACTCGTACGAGTCTACCTATTCCATTCATTAGTTGCATACATGCAGCTTTAAAAAAAAATGTGTAATTTCAACCTATTTGCAAAATATCATTTATCATATTAGTACAACAAAATAACAGCTTTTGTTCATAGTATAGTAATTAGATATGAACTCTCATGTGAATATCATATTGTTAGGGATGACCAATGTTCCATATTCAAACTATAAAAGCGCGGGACAAACTGCGCTTGTCTGATTTTGACAGATGTCATTCGTGGCGGGAACGTCGGTCAAGTTCTNTGAAGACAAGCCCCGAAACGAGAAGAGTGGAGTCGAGGGCGACTCAGCGTCAGGAGAGGCCGTGTTAGGGATGACCAATATTCCATATTCAAACTATAAAAGCGCGGGACAAACTGCGCTTGTCTGATTTTGACAGATGTCATTCGTGGCGGGAACGTCGGTCAAGTTCTGTGAGACTTATATTTTTGATTACTATTATTCTCATATTGTGAGTTGAGTAATTGTTATTTTATTCCTATTTAAATAAACATCGGTTATAAGTTTAATTTGAAATTTGTATTTGGCTTTTCTAATAAAACCTCCTATATGTAAAGAAGACCACTTCTGATCGCTAAAATCAGAAGTGGGATAAAGAACTACACTGCTCACATTTTCATTATAAATCAAGGAACAAAATAACAGTCACTACTAATTTATTTTTGGTATTGACGTGTGGTTACTTGTTTTGTGTTTTCATTGTGCGTATTGAGTGAGTGCTTAACTATGCCTAGGCGGTCTCGTCATCGTCGATTGCCAAGTAAGTCAGGTAATCGTTCGCACAATTCCCAAAACGGGTCGGTGAGTGATGATTTTGCGTATACCCCGTATAATGCCNTTCCATATTCAAACTATAAAAGCGCGGGACAAACTGCGCTTGTCTGATTTTGACAGATGTCATTCGTGGCGGGAACGTCGGTCAAGTTCTGTGAGACTTATATTTTTGATTACTATTATTCTCATATTGTGAGATGAGTAATTGTTATTTTGTTCCTATTTAAATAAGCATCGGTCGATAAGTTTAATTTGAAATTGTATTTGGCTATTCTAATAAAACCTCCTATATTTATTCTTATTTAAAGAAGACCACTTCTGATCGCTAAAATCAGAAGTGGGATAAAGAACTACACTGCTCACATTTTCGTTATAAATAAAGGAACAAAATAACAGTCACTACTAATTTATTTTTGGTATTGACGTGTGGTTACTTGTTTTGTGTTTTCATTGTGCGTATTGAGTGAGTGCTTAACTATGCCTAGGCGGTCTCGTCATCGTCGATTGCCAAGTAAGTCAGGTAATCGTTCGCACAATTCCCAAAACGGGTCGGTGAGTGATGATTCTGCGTATACCCCGTATAATGCCCGCGCACATAATCGCGACCGTCACCGTTCCCGATCTAGATCGCAACGCTTGCGTTCACGTGAAAATTCCCCGCGTTCTAGGCATTCACCACGTGACAGTGATAATGCATTACACAGTACCCTCAGTGACATCATGACGAGATTTAACGCCATAGAACATGCAAATACTTTAAATAACTCGTTGCAAAACGTTAATCAAGCTTCAACTACTCTAAATAACCCTATGCATGAGGTCACTCCGCGTCCTAGTAGTCCTAGACTTGACCGCTGTTCCGCAACGAGCTCGCGTGGACAACTCCGGGGGCTTATCAACAGCCATTCGTACTCCCGATCCAACTATTTGCGATTACAAATGCCTATCAAGAGTAGCTTCTTGTCTCAAAGGTTATGCCAAAGTGTGGCTAACTGAGTGGGTCAGGAATGACCGAACTTGGTAAAATTTTAAAATTGAATTTAAGCCCTTATGCCCTCGGAAGTTGGACTACGCTAATATACTTTTCGATGTCATAAGTAGGTACGACATCCGATAAATACCCAACATATGCCGAATACGCCCGGCGTAATTTGTTACGGTTACGTATAGTTAAAGGTATAATCGACACTCTACACCCAGCATACGTTCCTTGGTTCGGGACCTAGTAGTAAATGCACCAGAGGTAAACAGAGAAGCTCTACGAGAGATCAGCAGGAATCTGGCCAGCGAGCTCCTGAAGAAGAACCAAGATCAACAGGGTCAAACCGTAAATAAGTCCAGAGGTCCGCCACGTGAATATAAGGTCGACGACCTGGCCTTCGTTATAAAATACTCGCAGTCAACGGGCAAATTGGACCCGGGAATGCGAGGGCCGTACAAGGTCACCAAGGTTCTGCCCAACGGCCGATACGAGC